>VZTZ01022434.1:265480-476332 GCA_013400955.1 Drymodes brunneopygia | reverse complement strand
AAAAAAAACCAAAAAAAAACAAATGAGAAACTTCAGCTAGATGCTTGGAGAGAAAACTTACAGGGAAGGAGATAAAGTGTGAAAGCAAGCACTGAGTCTGTGGAAAATCCAGACTTGGAAATATTTAAAACTCAGCTGTATGAAGCCAGGAGCTCACTGATCTCTGAAGCCAGCCTTCTGCCCTGAGCAGGGTGGTGGAGTAGACCACTACAGGGGTCCATTCTGACCTAAATTATTGTGTGATTTGTGTGATTCTGTGAATCTGACCTTTTGGTTTTAAGTGCTCTTTGAGATCACTATTTTGGAGAAAAATCAAGGAGAAACATAGGTCTTCCTTCTAGAAAGCAATCACTGTTAATGAAGACAACACCCTTCATGTAATGAGCATGAAGGAGACCCCAAAGGTAAATACATGTGCATGCATCCACCACAACCTTACTGAAACTGGAAACAAGGGGAAGAAAAAAACCAGATTTTTAAAAGCAAACCTTAAAAATCTGATTTCATCAAGTCCAAGCAAGAATGTAAAAGAGCTTGATCATAAATTTGGTATCATAATTTTGCATTGCTAAATCCTCAAATGAGCCTTAAGACTAAGGAGACGTCATGTCCCAAAAGTAAGAGTTGAGACAAAGAACTATCAACACTGAATGTGTATATGGGATTTCTGAAGGCCTGAGATTATCTCCAAAATGTTATTTCTAAGTGTTTCAAAACTTTTTGGCCATATCACTTTGTTAACCTGCTCTTCCTTTCCCTCCCACCCCTTATTGTGCATTTATCTGTGGAAGTTCTTTCACAGAGCTGTGCCAGTCTCAATGTCTGCCAAGCAGTGAATGCACAACTCTCCAGGGAATGAATCACCTGCAGTGAGCTTTGACTGGAATGGCAGTGAGTTCAGGAGTCACAGAAATAGTCAAGGTCTTCCTAAGAAATGAGAGACAAAGAAAAATACAACCTAGAAAAAATATAGGCAAAATATAGGGTTGTGAAAAGTTCCACAGCATCTCAGACTGATGGTTTTGTTTTCTACAGATGCTTCATTTGACATTCCTCCAAAACAGTTTGGAGCATTCACTACATAATAACTATCTCCAAGGCCTAGATGGCATTCAGAGGTTTTAAAATAACCATCTCTTACACAAATAGTTTGCAGTTCCTCTCTCTTCTTGTTTTAAATTTTGTCCAATGGAGTCTCAGGCTCTCACAGTACAGAATGACCTGAAACTCTTGCATAAGCATCTCACACAGATAGATTTTTTTCTCTGTTAACTTTTGCATAAGTGACCACGAGAGGAGTTTGAAAATACCTGAATATATGAAAAACCTTGGCGTGAAACGAAGACAGAACTAAACTTTAGCTAGACCAATAAAAACCACTTCTCAGTTCTTCCCTAATTTTAACTAACAAGAATTTTAAAAGCAACTGACCATTCTAAAACAACTCCCAGATTTTTTTCATGATCTCTGTTGATGAAGAACACAGCCATGGACTCAGCTGTGCTCTGCCCTTCAACAGCAACACACAATACACAAGATTTTTGAGAGAATGCTGTATGTTGCAGGTACTGAGAAGATAGCATTGCTGAAGCTTGTGATGATCCTAAACTACTTGGATGTTCTCTTGTTCTTTCCCAATAACTCTTGAAAGGGTTTCTCCAGGTTTCTGGATGTCTTTTTGCAACCCAGGCACACTTCTTACATGTCCTCCCACTCTGCAGCTATTTATTGTACTAGGCTCTGTGCTTTTCCGCCTGAAATTCCTCCACTTTCTGAAGATGGATTTTCCTATTAAAAAGATCCTTTCATGCCAAGAAAAGGTTGAAGACTTACCATGCATCAGCTGGGCTGTGGTAGCTTTACATGTGCATGTTCTTTGTTTTAAACAGAGTGCAATCTCAATAGAGCTCATTGCCAGCTCATAAAACCCTTCTCTTATCACGGGCACATGCATGCAATTACTGATAAACTCTTATCAGCTGCCAGTCCTCAGAGGAAATATTGCTTACCTGCACATTGATTTATAACTAATGATTTGGACCAGGTTATGCCCTTGTCTTGCACTGGGGAGAAAGCTTGTACACTGAAATCATTGCAACTATTTAGGTGAGCAACTGCCTGCCAGCTTGAGCAAGGGATTCCTCACAGAGACTCCAAACAGCCATCATAACCCATCCTTCAAGAGCAATCTGGTAACAAATAGGGGGGTTTTGAAGATACGACTTCTACTGAAATTCAATGTGCTTCCATCTCCTTTTCAGATTTTCACAGTTATGCAAGCATTCTTAGTATCTAAAGAGCATTCACTGCTTGCATGTCACTGTCCTGGCACTTTAATGCCCTAGAGATGACTTAGGGGCACCTGTCATTTTTCCTTGATAGAGAAGATTTAGCAATGACTTTATTTTGTGGGCTTTAAATCCCTTAAAAAAACCCAGGTTTTGTGTGCCTTGTATTTAAACCAACATCCTTGCAGAGCAGATATTTACACCAATAGAGATGAAGGTCCCTTTTGTTTAATGACTACTGAAAGAGATTTAGGCTATATTTTTCTTTTATGCCCAGGGAACCATATCTTCAACACAGCCAGGAAGACATACCTGATGCTGTGCTGAAATGTTTTTGAACTTCTCAACCCACTGGTTCTCCGCTCCCATATCTCCATCAACAAGCACTGGGGGAGCATGAGATAAATGCAAACACACAGAATGAAACTTCAGAGCCCAGATTTCCTTCCGCCCGTGGAGAAGCTACAATTATGCCTCTCTGATTAAAAGAAACTCGGCAGCAGCCAAGCACTGATCCAGTTTGAACAGCCTAATGAGTTTGCTAGCACATGATGTTTGATAGCAATCTCCAGCAGACCACAGATGATACAGATCCCTCTTTTTGGAAGGGAGTGTTAAACCCCCCTGTTCCAGCTGATTAACTTGTACATAGCAGGCCACAATCCAACTGTTTCTCAGCCACCTGTGCAAGTGAAATGAGGCTCTGCTGTTGCAGTAATTTACCTCCTAATATTTTCAGGCTGATAAAAAACAGACCACCTCAACTAATGGCAATTTTTACATAATCCTTTTTATTTTCAAACCAGCCTGCCCACCTTATATTGCACACAAGTGTTTACTACCACAATGAACAACTGTATCTCCTCCGGTGTTAAGATCTAATGACACAAAAGCAAAATCATGCCCTTATATTCCTATAGATGAAACATACATCTATATTTTAATTAGGAAAAAAACGTGTCTTCATTTGGAGAACAAGTTCTAATGGATCCTAAGTTCATGTAAACTTTGGGTAATTTTAAATTAGTTGGTTCTGTGATAAAAGTTTACATGGATCATATGACAGAAGTGTTTGGAATTCACATCTGTGCAAGTAGCTACCAACACATGGACAATAGTTCTCACCTTTCCAAACCTCAGTAGCAATTCCTGTTTACCTTTGAGTGGTTGTCCGAGCAAAAAGCCATGGAAAGGTAATCCCACAGTGACTGTGAACTGACTCATTCAATCCCTGCATGGTTCAAACATGCACAGAATATGTATACAGCAGTCCCCTGGCTGGTTTTGCTTCCTAAGCTTCAAGCTTATGTTCTGGAAACGTACTCACTTTCCATTTTTCCATATGAAAAATCTGGAAAAAATCAGAAGTGTGGCGTTGACATGCTAGTTTCATCCTTCAATTCCATATCCTTTAATATAGCAATAAAATGAAAGCAGCTCCATGCTGACAACCCAAAGGCTATGGGGCACTAAAGGCAATTAAATGACAACCAAGCCTTCAAGTCACAAAGCAGATATGTTAAAGGCTTTGAGCTTCTTCTAAGGAGAAAACATTCAGTAACCCTCTATTTATACAATTTGAAGCATCATAAACACTTTCTTTGAGGAATTTACACAAACAAAACCTCAGCAATTAACTAAATATTCAAACAAATAAGGTGGTTTCAAAAATCAGGCAAAACCTAAATATTTATTAATTACGCTGTTGAACCTCGAGTGCTGACAGCACATTTTACCTCCCTAAAGCAAATTCTGAAGTTAGCTAATCAATAATCAAGCAAATTACTAATTTGTTCCATAAATAGGAATGCATTCACATGCTTTGCAGAGTGCAAGGAAAAAGTGGCATTCCCAGAAAATGAGTAAGTTCAAATACTACAGCTCCTGGCAAGAAAATGTTTGATATTCTGCCAGCTGTATGCAGAAGATAACCTAGCATGACTTGATTTCTAGAGGTAGTAACAGACTGAATTCTTTCCCTGCAACAGATTCATCCAAACAGAGTCTTTTTGCCAATTTTTCTACTGAAGTAACTGGGGAAAGGAAAAAAAAAGAAGCCAAGAATGAAAAAAAAAAAAAAAGCCCAAAACATACTCATTTTGGGGAAAAGAGAGGAAGCTTGCAAGCAATATGATTAAAGAGAAAGTGAAAATTTTAGATATAGATAAAATTATGACTGTATTACCTCAGGGGATTTTTTTCAATAAAAGATAAGCGATAAAAGTTTCATTCTGGACCAGAGCTTTCTGCCTAATAGCTTAAACATCTACATTTGGACAAAACAAATGCAAAATGCCACCATTTAAATTTGATGCTATTTGAAACCTCACAGATGGAAGTAATTCCACAAAATATAAAGCAATTTGGAAACTAAAGCTGCTGGTTCACATCCCCAAGTGAGCATTCAGGCAGGCTGACCCAAACAACGATGCTCAATTTAACCAAACCACCTGATGGGGAGAGATGCCCTTTCCACATGAGAGAACCCACCTCCACAAAGTATTTAAATCAGTTTTTGAAAGAGCAAAAACCACAAAGCAGGACTTCCTTTGTCAGAAAGAACCTGCCCCTGTTCTGGGTAGGTAACTCAGGAAGGAGGGCCAGAGGAGGGAATTAACTTCAGGATCCTGCCACAAAGTGGAGAGCTTTGAAATGCCTTTGGGTTTGCTCACCCACAGCAGAAGGAAACCATAGTTTGCTGCCCATACCTGAGTGTGTGCATAGAGTGAAGCTTTTTGTAGCAGCTGGTGACTGCAGCAGCTCCTGAGTGCCTCCTGGAGACCCTGCTAAGCTCTTTGCAAAGTAAGGCTCGGAGGTTCCTGTTGGCACATCTGCACTTTGTACTTGCCTGGCAATTTTCCAGCTCACTTCCCACCCAGCCTGGAAGCCTGCCTGGAGTGTAGGATGCTAGCAAGCTTCATTTGGTTTGTACTGTTTGGCTTTGTTTTTGACAGTTGGGTTTAAACTCTGCTGTACATCTGGCACGCTTTTGCAGGCGTATGCTGCTACTCACCATTTCCCAGTGTCCCACATGTTACAGGTGGGAAGGAAGAGAGACTATTCTTCTAGGCTGTCCATGTTTGAGAATTTTTTGTCCTTCTCAAGATGGACATCCTGACAAAAATCGGTGTCTATCTTTTCTCACTGTGGTATTTCCCCTGCCAGAGCAGCAGAGCATCAGGAGGCAATAACCAAAAGAAAGTGCCACAGACAGGTTCCATCCTCTGGCCCCTTTGTGGCTCCTCCTTTCCTTCACACGCACATTTTCCCCTTTTTCACATATCCCAAACCTGTCTCATCCATCAGTCATAGAGTGTACCTGGAGGAAAGGTGCAGGAGAGCTGCCCATCATTGCTTGCCACCTGCAGCAGCTTGCTGGTCCCAGCACTGAGCTACAGCCTCCATCCAACCACTGCAGACACCTACCAGGAGCAAGGGGGACTTACTGGGGTCTGGTACCAAGACAGAGGGGCAAAAAAGGTAAGAAGTGATCAACACAAAGAGATAAATAGCTGCTTTTTTTCTGGGTTTTTTTTTTTTTCTTCTCATCAACTGCACAAGACCTGTGTCTGCATTGACTGGATCTTCAAGGAAGCATTATTTACCTATGGCTGGGTACCTGAGAGAGGTAGAAAAGCCATGAAGAGTCCACCAAACCCTCTTCCAGCCCTCTAAGTTGTCTCCCTTCTTGGAGAGAAGGAGCTGATGATGCTTCTGGCAAGCTCAATCTTTTCATGCCTGTCTTGGGCATTTTGCCTGAGCTATGCTCAAAAACTTTTCTGCCAGTGGCAGGGGGTTTGGGGAATCTCCAACAATTTTTTTCCTCCCAGAACTTCCAAACTACACCTCTGTTGTCCTTCTTCTGACCTCCTGAATCAAGAGAGGTTGTCCTGCTGCTCTAGTCCAACAGATACTGAAGGGCAACCAAATTCCTCATCCTGGCTGCATGACCTTACATCCATCTCCTCATGGCTGCCTGACTTTCTGCTGCAGACAGAGATGGTTTTCCTCCACTCCTTCTTTCTGACATTTTATCAACAACTTTTTCAGTCTTCAGTGGCTTATAACATCACTTCTGGAAAAAAATAAAAATTGCTTTGTTCAACCGAAGCAATATTTCTGTAAACTATTTATAAATCTGCCTTTAAGCGGCTGTAAATAGCAGTGCCACAAGCACAGCTGAGCCATATCTCAGGCTGAAAACAAGGGCTTTTCTCTAACCAGGGGGCCTCCAGGCAATGCTTTCAGTTTTCTAAGTGCTTTTATTTATGGCAGACATATAACCAACATACAGCCCCAAATAGTTTTGTCTTGTTGATATGCTAAACCATGCCTGATTTGCAGCACACCTCAAATTTCAGTGCAATATGGAAGGATGACTCAGTAAAACTCATTAACAGAAATAAATTAATTAGTCAAGTAAATGCCTTTTTTTCATTTGAATTAAAGTGGAGAACAAAGAGAAGACTATCAAAACTACTTTAGGAAAGGCACAGTGCATTCAATCAATCTTTATGGAAATCAAGTGTAACACAAGTCACACAGCTTTGAAGATTCCTACTTTTTGTGGAAAAAAAAATTATCACAGGGAAACCACTGTGACTGCTCAGCAAAGCAGTAACTAACCTCTCCCATATGAACATTTGATTTAGCTTTTACTGATAAAATAGACCAACTTCTGCTCTGCAGTTTTTCACCAACAAACACTGCACATAGTCCAGGACAGCATGATTTTAACTGTCACAGATCCAGATGGCAGAGGGGCATGAAACAAGTCCCAGGCAGCAAAACGACTCTTCCCAAACTGAAGGTGAGTCTCATGATAAAGCCATATGTCATGTGGCAAAAACACATGGAGCACACCCATAGGGAGCCCAGCAGAGCATGAAGATTTAGTGTTTTTTGCTTTTTTTCCCCACAAAGAGCACAAGGAGCACCTGCCAGATGCCTTAGGGGGAAATCAGCTGAGAGGAGGCATCCTGCCAGCAGCCTGAAGTATCATGGCTATCCCTGAACTTCCCATGGTCAGCATTAGGTGACAGTTTCTCCTTTCCCACCACAGATGTACAGATTGCTTATTTACCCCTGCAGTATTTCTTGGGAGCTTCCTACCTTGCAGCTCACGTCTGTCTTCCAAATGCACATTGCACTGTGACCTCACAGCTGTGCTGAATTCTGTAATGCTATTCTCTGTCAGCACAGGGATTTAACAGAAAATTTAATGTAGATGGGAAGAGATATGCAATGCCTGACAGATGAAAAGGGTGCTAAGAGCAGCAACACCTACAAATCTGAAATGGGCTGGGGGTGCAGAAGAGGAGAAATTTGCTTTGCACTAAATGTCCACAGGGACCATCAAGAAAAAGCCACCACAAACATTTTGAGTATTACCAAACTGCAGCAGGCACACCCAAAAAGCAAGCCCTTCTCTTGATCAGACAGTAATAGGGTTATTTGACCAAGACAAGGTTAAGTAGTTAGTAGTAGCAGATAAGGAGTGAGAAAGAATTTACAGTGCTATTCCACAGCCCTGCAGCAGGTTTTGCCCACATCTCTAGCAAACCCTGAAAGTTTGGAGACTGCTAGTGTCACCCCAAGGGTATTGTGTAATTCCCCATGTGAAGATAGCTGCCCCTCTTTCACAGCCCCACATGCACAGTTTATTTTTTAATATTTTTGAAAAGATCACAGCCTCCATTAGAAACCTTAGCCAGGAAGCCTTGATTCAGCTGTCCTCCTTTCTGCATTTGGTACCAGGGAGAGCCATTTTGAGACACAAGGAAGAGTACATTTGTATTTATGTGAGAGAAAACTGATAGACCAGATCTCTATTAATCAAAGTCAATGAAACTGCACAGTTGAGAATGTGATCCAGTGTTTACAAACATACATTTTGCAGCCAGACTGTTTTGGTGCAGTTTCTCCTCCAGAAAGGGTAGGTATTCCCATACATCTTCATTTATTCTCCTAATGAACTTAATGAGGTATTTAGTCACAATTTATAGAAAGAAAAATTAATGGCATTGCATTCTCAGCTTATGTGAGAAGGAGCTGTCGAACCTCAGCAAAACAAATAGAATTCATCCACCCACATATAGTACAGTCCTAAACTAATTAAATAGGCTGCTTATCACAGATATAAAATTCAGGCTCCATCTTTCAAAATGAGAGGTTTGAGGAGGAAAGAATATTATGGTCTATCAGCTACATATATGTAAGTGTCTGAATTAACCTTTGGATGTCTCCCAGAGAAACTGAGAAGGTTCTTGTGTTGTCTATAGAATGCAGGGAGTAACCAGAAATGGTTATAATTTGTACTTCTTTAACAGGACCTTGTTCAAGTTCTTTGTAAGAGACAAGACTTTTCCAAGGTCACAGAGTTCTAATTTACATTATCAGTCCTAATCCTGCAAACTGCATTGTTTTGAATTTAAATATCAGACTTTTTTTGGATGGCAAATGCCTGATCACCTTTTTTTCTACTATGAGAACCAGGAGAAGCATGGTAAGAATAAATTGAAGCCAAAGGAATACACCCCCTATACTGTGTATTTAGCCTGTGTCAGCTAGAACAAAGACCAAGTTCCAAAGCATGCAGAAAGCTTACATTAGTAATGAAGTGAGAGTTTAATAATTATAAAAGGAAAAATTTCTAAGGGAGCTGGGAAGAAACTCAACTGTAAGCAATCCACAAATGGTCCTTTTGTCTTTTATTTCCTGGGTCCTCTCTGTGGTGCCTGGTACTGTGCCTTGACAGGAGTAAGTTACTATAGTGTGTAGATTCCAGAATTTTATGTGCTGCTGAAATTCTTGTACTATTTGAGACCAACAGAGTGAGCCTTTAAAACTGCCTAAGATCTGAACAATTCTTAGTATTTTTGCTGTTCCTCAGAGCTTCCATCACTCCTTCAGCAATCAAACTGCACTGCTGTTGCAGGGATTGGCCCGAAATTCCTGACTGCTGTTAGGGTGCCTTGTTTGTTCAGGTTTGAGCACCAGGTTTGCATCTTCCCTTGGAAGCCCACAGGAAAACTGGTCACAAACACAGAGGCAAATCCAGGGGAAGTCTTGGAAACATGAATCAGGGGAGGAAACTGTAAATCTTCTCTTCAATCATCTGGCACAAATTATTGTAATTTGTATCTGATCTGCCCAACACCTTGATGATCTGCAATCAAACAGTAACAACAGTTAAATGTAGTGATTTCACAACGTTCTCTAGATATATGAAACACAGGCAGGTGTTATTTGAATGCATTGATTCAGCCACCTTGAGAGTTAAATTGACCAGAAACAGTATGAAGTGACATAAGGAAAATGACCAAAAAAAATTTCTTGCTGATGTGAAAACAAATCACAGATAAGAAGAAAATAACTGCTTAGACTAGACCTTAGCCAAGAGGCTATGGTAAATAAATATATTTAAAGCTGTTAAAGCTTTAACAATCAGAATGCTGTGGGACTTCAGCATACAATGAAATTTTATGTGGCATCCTCAGCAGACGTGCTCTTCTACATTTGGTTCATGGGTTACCACACAGAGCAAACTGAAGTAAGAGCTTCAGCCTGTACTGTATTCAGACAGTTAAATAGGCTTAGAACCAGACAGTACCACCACTGGCATGAAATACCCATGGACAGACTTGCATCCTCCTTTGTATAATGTGAGCTAGCAGTGGGTATCAGGGCATGCAAAATAAAAGCTCTCAAAGAGAAAAGTGTAGACACATAAATGTCCACAAGTGGAGGACAAGAACAAAAGACAACACACCACAGCAAAACAAATGTCGTCCTAAGAGAGATCCTGGGGGAAGAGCCATTAAGATGCAAAAATACTCAAGAATAATGTTTAAGTGCCAATTAGTGAGATACCCACTCCTGCAGCAGCATGCAGCTACTTCTAGGTAGCTCATGCAAAATCATCAAAGAGTTATGCCCACTGGGAGCAGGTGCTTCAATTAGAGGATACATTTATAATGTAATTAAATACCTAATTTATTAAAAGGATTGCAAATCACCTCAGTTTCTAAGTGGCAGCAATGACATTTAGAGCACGCTATGCAACGCCTTTGTTTTAGGAATTAAACAGCATATGCCCTCAATGACAGCACTTCCATAATGGCCTGTTGCTCACTGGTCTTTTGAGAACCCCAGTGAGCATAAAAAGTGAGAAATGGGATCATAATCATTTATGAGAGACAACTGGGACAGTCACAATAAACTGTATTTCGAGGATGTTTTGTAGGTTTTTTAAATTTTTCCAAGAACTCAACATAATTGTTTAATGCTTTTTTAAAAATCTTTTTTCTACAAAAGCTTTTAATTCTTTTTTTTTCAGTTTTGCAATGGTTTGCAACCATAGTGGCTTGCCTTAGCTCTGAGAGTAGAGACACCTCTTTGAGCTATTGAGCCTTTTGTGCCTGTTCCTCAGTAACTCTCTGGTGTGCAACTGAGCATCTGGTTGATGGCCACCATTCCCATTGCAGGACCAATTCAGATGATTTGTTCTAACAGTAAGTCCCATAATGTAACAGGAAAAGATTAGAAACAAGCAGCCCTGCAGAACTGCTAAAATACATAATCATTTGTACTGGTGTTTAACTCATATTCCATATGATCCATTGTTAACAAGGCTGCTGCTTCACCATGGGAAGTTATTTATGCACTGGATAGATATGCTGGGGAAAAAAGGCCAAGCTACACCAAAATAGCCAATACTAAAATAAGATTTACATAAAATAAAAGGGTGCCATGTATCTTCTCAGAGCATTATTTACAACTATTGCTCATTTACTAAGGCCCTTCTTTTATGTGAGAAAATGGGACAATCTCTCACTGGAAAAATTCTGAAGCAAAAAAGAAAAACAAGGAACAAGCACTGAAACAGCACCTCTCTCCCCCCTGCCCAGGACCAAAACATGGCAATACCTCCATGCAGTGACACCAGTCCAGAGCTCCCAGGGTCCCCGCTGGAGCAGTTCTCACCTCAAATTTTCACCTTTTTTCTTCTTGTGTGGGAGTGAATCCTTCCAGGATTGAAGCTGTGTGTCTCACTGGCTGCCCATGCAGACTCCAATGAAGTCAGCTGGACTCCGGTTTTGTATAGGCAAGTCTCTCCCAGCTTGCTGCAGTGTTAAAGCCAAATTCTGCAGCCTGCAAAACAAAATAAGGACATCTTTCTTAATGTTTTCTGGTTTCATTTTCAGCTTGTTTACCTTCCTGTCCTTCCTCTCTTGTTTGCTATTAGATGATTTAATAAGAACACAAATAACCCTCGCCAAAACAAAAGTAGATAGAAAGGTGTCCTGGTTAAAATGTTTTCTTCTTTGAACTCAGGTAATCACATCTACTCAAATTCTCATCTCCTGATAAAACATAGTCTATTGGGGCCATGAGAAGAAATAATTTACAGCTGCCTTTTTCAAGTGCTTTATTAACTGTATGCAAATTCTATTGAAATAGCATGTTTTCCCCCAAATGTGTAAAGGCACAGAGGCCTGATACAGCAGACTGGGTTTTTTTGCTGATTATCATTTGATTATTTGGGATTTTAAGAACAATGTTATTATATATGTGATAAAGAGCATGTTACTTAGGTGTATACATTTGTCTACATACACATCAGAGTATTTTCTTTCCCTGTTTTGGCATATTTCCAATACAATATTCCTCAGAGAGATAGTATTTTCACCACTTTTTTTTATATGTGGTATTTCATTCTGTTACTTATAAGTAGTCCACTCTTTGCACCATAGTGTTGAGAAGTAAGCAGAGAATCAGGAAACTAGTGGGAGAAAATCAGGATCCTTCATACCTAACACCCTTCTGCACATTGAGTTAGAATTAAGTAACTTTTAATACTTCATTTCAAATGCATTTTTCTTTACCTCTTACTCAGCCCAGGAAAAGCCCTAGAAGTCATGTAATTCAAAATGATGATGATGATGAAATAACAGTTTGCTTTGGAAAACAAGCAAACACTGTCAGACCTCTGGCTGGTGCCACACCATTCCCATAGAGTAGTGCCCGTGAACATTTCTAAGCTCTTTTTACCTCAGTTAGGATGTTGCTACCACAATGTACAATTTTTCTCCTTTAAGAATTGCCTAATTTCTACATGGTAAGGTTTTCTTTTTTCCCACCCATAAAACACTTAGAGAGTCTTATACCCTCTGTGCAAAAAAACCTAGGCAGGTCACCTGTTGGCTTCCAGATGGAACATAAATGTTTGGCTTGGATATTGCAGTTTAAAAGAAGAGCTCTAGTGGGATAGTACCACGAGAGCACTAAACTATTCCTCTTTATTTACTGGCCTGGCATCAACCGTGGAAAGCAACTCCTTTCCTGTTCTGATAAAACCCAAGCAAGTTGTTCCAAATTACTTCATATGTTCTCTTACCTTGCACAGACAGGGCTTTTAATTTGTCTAAATATAATTGAGTTTGTATTGAATAAACAAAAGAAATACATGAGGAATTTATGAACAAGAAGGAGCCTAAGAATAGATAGTTCTTAGGGAGAATGACCACCTTCTCCCTGCAAACCTCAGATTTCTGTCAAAGGCATAAAAAAAAATCTGTTTTCAGGCAAATTTTCAAGTCTATGCAAATCACATATATCAGCCTAAACAACTACATAAATAAATAGAATCTGCTAAGCTTTTCAGATAGTTATTATAGGGGCTTTATCTGTATCCGCAAACTTGAAGACATCATCTGCTCCAAAAAGATAAAATCATGTTGTTCCTATGGCATAACCAGGTCTGAAAATGGACTGATAGCAACACAAAATACACCATACTATGACACTGAGAATTTTCCAAGTAATGAATTTTTCCATAAGGAAGAGGAAAAGTCAGCACATATGAGAGCTACTAATACTGTCTACTTATTTTCCTATTCTTCAGTAGCATTTTCCAGTTGCAGTTAAGGGGACAGTGATTTCTGCAGCAAAAGAAGAGTTAGACAGCCAAAAAAAGACTCTTAAAAAAACCCAAAAGAAACAATACAAGGCTTTCCACAAATTTGTTTAATTCTTTGCTGGCATGGACCTCACTCCAAATAGAAACGTACCACACTAAAGGGAACAATATAATTTGTTTAGCCAAGGCTCTGGTGCAAGGGATGAATGCTCTGCCTCCCAGCAAACTGCAGGCACCAGCCTCTGCCTTGTCTTGTGTTTCAGTCAGGAGAATGGACTCCCCTTCCAGCCGTGGGGTCTTGTAAGGTTACATTGCCTCCATGATTAATAACCCTGAGACTGCTTTAGCTCTTAGAAGTACGAATTACACCTTTACCATAACACCCCTAATAAAAAGGAGAATAATCTGTCTGAAAAGTAGGACACAGAGCCAGGAAATTAAGAAAATGAGATAGCAACTTATTTCCCAGAGCTGCTAAAGGCACTGCCAGGAGCAAAAGTTATTCTCCCTAAGAGATTGCTACCAATCCTGCTTAGTGGTTGATGGTCACCTGGGAATAGTCACTTCCCTTGTCTTAACCCTCTAAATTAATTATTCATCTCATTCCCTAAACAGGACCTGCAAATTTTCTTACTTCTACCTGAATAGCATTGGTAATATTTGGAAATCATCTTTGGAAACAGGTCTGGTAAAAATTTTCCTGATCTCCACTGGAGTATCAACATTAACTAAAAACAGTGAAACTTTTGCTGCCAGGAGTCAACATTAACTAAAAACAGTGAAACTTTTGCTGCCAGGAGTCTGTTATCTCTGCTCTGCTCAAACAGCACTGCCTGAAGCAGATACCATCAGCTGTGGGGATGCTGGCAATATACCAAACACTGTCTTACCACATTTAAGGGATCCAAAAGAGCATGAATTGTCTTCATTTGTACTAAGAAATTTAAAGAATGTTTCCTTTTTCTGTTTCAGTGGAATCTTTTGACTTGATGTCAGTCAAGAAACTGTGACTCCAAAGAAAAAATTTCTGAGATGGAGTATTCCTCCACTACCCTCTAATTTTAAATGACAGGTGCAGATATGTCTGAAAAGACTGACAGTTTTCTCATTGTGCTTTGCATTTGAAAGGCATGTGGGGGTTTTGTTTCAAAATGTTTTTATTCCTTCTCTTGCTATGTCAGTGGCCAAGTTTGAAAGTCAAGCCTTGTAAATCACATAATTCCTGGAAATGAGTTTCAGACCTCTGAATGCTGACTCACTGGCAGTTAAGTGCATTTTCATAAGTAGCTCAGTAACTTTTAGAGCCAGGAATTTCAGAAACAACCTTCTGTACCACAGATTGTTGACAGGTAAAATTATGCGCCAGTTTAAGGTTGAATAGAGGACTTTTCGTTACCTGTCTAAATTGCATTCATAGCACTGATTAATTAAATGGCTAGAAATATGGACAGTGTATACCCTGTTTGTAAAGGCTGGCTACATATTTAATAGAAAGCATTCTAAGGCAGCTCATCCAACATTCTCACTTCCAGCACAGATCAGGAGCATTACCTACAGCCCTCAAACTGCTCACCTGGCCTCTCTTGCTGTGGTACTAAAGCACCAAAAAGCAGGAAAGAACTGTCAAGACTGCTCATGCACATAAATGGTGGCTGGGGCATCCTCGTGGAGGGTGACCTTCATCTTGAGAGCAATCTGGGGGGCAAGCTGTGTAAATCTTGTGGCTCCAGCTGCTTGTGATTCCCTTCCCTTGGCTTACAGGTGTAACTTACGCCTTAGGGTGAAAGCCCTGCAATGAAGGGAAGGGGCTTATCCTACTCAACACTTGCATTACTCAGGGAGTTCAAGGAGGTGGTCTAGGAGCCAGAGCAGCAGAGTTCTTCTGAGTATGCACTGATCCCAAGTCCCTCTGTTTTCCCTGCAGCCCTCAGCCATGGGAAGATGGGTGTCATTTGACATAACTAGAGTGAATTGTCTGTTTCTGAGAGACTCTGGTGTGGCTGCTGTTTCAAGGAGCTGCCATGGACCCTGGTGATGGACATCAACAAGATACAGCATGCACATTCCACTGCTGAAAGGCTTAGTGCCACTTGAAATTGGAATGGGTTTTCATGTTTGCACCTGCCTTTCTCTTCTTTAAGCATTTCTGCAGTGAGGAAAAATCTGTCTGAGCCTGCACTGGGAAATGATCATGCTCATGACTTAGAGTGATAAACTCTTCCACCAGGAATGCCTTCTCCAAGCATACAACCACTATTGGGCTTTCACCCCGAGGACCATGACCAGTGAAAGGAAGGGACCCCTACTATTCTGACAAAAACCAGCTAATACTTCTGTGTGCTAAGCTGACAATTTTTTTGCTACCCCCATCCCCACCATCACTTCATAAAAACCTATCCCTGCCCGTGCCAAGACACTTATTTTGTCCATTTAGGAAGAATATTTCCCTTATTTTAGAAACTGGTCTAATCAAATTGGTAGCTCACGTCATGATTTTGTTTCATTCAGTCTGAAGTTTGAAAAAGACAATGACTCACATAGGCAAAAACCTGAAGAGCTGAACATGCAGAAGGGTACAGGTGACCTTTAGCTTTGCTCTTTCTGGCTGGATCACGTTGCTGTGCCTGAGCTGAGCTGACTCAGATGTTGCAATCTCTCACACTCTCTTTATACTCCTTGCAACTCTCAGTACTGACAGTGAAGAAAAAGGGATGATGAGAAGCTACCAGAGGTCTGGAAATAATTATTTCATTACCCTGCAATCCACAGCTTCATATTCCCCAGGCTGGAAGTATCCTGACATCAGACATCTATATTATAGGACTAATCTTGTTATTATTGGATTTTTTTATTGTATATCCTATCCTATTATATAGTGAGATAAAAATAATGTTATATAGGATATCCTATAATGTTGGTTCTTTTGATTTCACAAAAATACCTCCCTGCTTCCAGATTTCCTCTCCCAGACTGCCTGTGCATTGGACCTTCATACACGGGGGACATACTCTGTCCTTCCTGGCAGCCTCCACCTGGGCATTTCCTCTGGGAATTCTCATTTTCTTGGGATTCAGGAAGGCTTTTCCCAGACAGCTCCTTCACAGAGAAATCCTGACTCAAGGGAAATGAAACAGTTTGGGCATTTGGATTAGATTAAACAATTAGTTTTGGTTCAAAGGAAAATCCAGGGGAAAGCTCAAATATATTTTCGACATTTACTCTTGAAATCATTTTGTCATGCAGCTATATTAAGAAATAATAACAAGAATTTCCCCAAAAGAAATCAAAGCATTTTTTTCAGGTGAACTTTTACTTGGCAACTTTACTTGAGACTTTTCCCCATTTTGAACAGAAGAAAAGAAAATCCCTCCAACTTTCAATTTTAAACCAAAGGGAATTATTCTCCCAATTCTCTTTTAGCTGACCACAGAAATTAAAACAATTTATTTTACACTGTGTTCTATGAAGGATCTAAAAGCACTAGATTTTCTCCCTTACAACAAAATCCAAACCACATTTGCACCTTGATAGGCAAAATCTATTGAAATCTAAAACTAGCCTAATCTGGGTTGAGCAGAACAGAATTTTCTAATTTTTTAAATATGAGGTAGGTGCAGAAATAAGGCTACTCTAAAGCCTTAGAGCAAATGAATGTACTTTAAATTAAATACTAAGATTCTCTTTAATTACTTTTAAAAAAAGCAGGGTAGTACCAAAATGCCAGTCTATAACAGAGCTGTTTCGTGTTTTTCCTTTTACAAAGCACCTGAATTCTTCCAGTTAAAAGTGATTTAAATAAAACTGCATTGTTAGTTGCCAGGTTTGTAAACACAGAAGGTATGGTTAACACCTCAGTGAATCACACGAGAAACGTATCTACAAGCCAGATAACCCACTGATTCCTTGGCCTGTGTTTTTCAAATGTGTAGAAGAAAATGAATAGAAGTGCTACAGCCTTGCAGATGCAGAGGAGAGGAGAGGAGGGCAGCCCTGCTGTGCCTCCAGGGACTCTTCCTGGATGGGTCAGAAGGACATAATCCAACAAAACCTCTGCTGTTCTTCCTCAGCCTGTGCCACTTGCAAGGACCTCACAGCATGAAAAGCCCCCAGTGCCTTCACCAGGTAGGAAAGAGCTCTTATGCCCTCTCTTTATGGAGAAATAGAGAAGGTGGGTTGGCTGGAGATGGATATTTGGAGATAAGGCATTGGCTATTGCAGGAAGGTAGCTGCATTCTGCCAATAGCAAAAAAATGTATTTCAGGAAATCTCTCCTTTTTACCCTGCCCTGACATGGGATAGCTCTGGCTGGGATTCCTGTGGGAATGCTTCTCCTGCCTTAACACTTTGGAGTGGACTTTGAAAGATGTAATAAGGAATCAGCATCCAAAGGACAGCCAACAAATTTTAGTTGCATTTGCATCTCTACATTTTTGATGGGGGCTGGAAATCTGAAGAAATAAAGAAGACAGAGGACTCAGTCATATCAAAGTATGACACGTTCTTAAAACTTCTGTTGTTTAAGGACTCATATATCTAGATTCTTACCAGTAACTGCGAGGTAGGAGTTGCTAAATTCATTCCCACTTGAGAAATCCTTTAGGAAGCCAAAGAAGCTTATCAATGTCATTAAATGATTTCACAGATCTGTGGGTTAAAATGAGAGAGGGGTTTTTTTGCTAGGAATATTGCATTTTAAAAGTGCGTTATCATCTAAAACATTTCTTTGCTCCACTTTCCTGGGGAATTATTAAATTATTATTATAGCAATGAATGGAGCACAAGCTTTCTCAGTTCACTTTCCATTTAACTGCATGACAAGTTTCCTGATCTTTGCTGGATCCCTATAAAGCAGGGCTGCCAAGGAGCAGAGTGAGAGGACATCTCACTGACCCAAACCTTCTCCTCTGTGAAGGGCTGTTCCCCACCCTCTGGGATTCCTGCTCAACATTCACATGTCTTTTGCAGCATTTTGCTGCAAGCATCAGTTTGCCAAAGGAACACATAGTAACTGCTGTGGGGTTTTGGCATGGACCAGGAATGTTTTATAGTTAGACAACTCAGCTGGGCTGGCTCCTCCAAGTGCTGCTAAAGGTGAGATTCAGCACACAGGGGAGAAGCATGGCTCTCCCCAAATGACCACTTCTGAAAGTTTGGGCATGAATGTTTACCTGCCAGCTAAAGTAAATTAATAGTAGTTCTTTTCAGGATTTCAGCCTGAAAAAAAAATGGAGCCACTGCACTGCCATGAATGATTTCCTATAATAGTTCTGGGTTTCATTTCTAACTGTAAAAAATAAGCAGAGATATGGGCTCACACTCCTCCAAAACAATTTTCACGACTGAAGTTTTCCCTGCACTCATTATCCCCACATTTATTTCCTGATAATCCATTATTTTCAACTACCAGCTTTCCTGGATTTCTCGCTGAGATAAAGCAGACTCCTCCAGCACCATTTAAAATGGGATTAAAACAAACTGCAAATTAGACCAAGCACAGCAGGAGCTGAGCATCTAAAAGCTACTTCAGTTCTCAGTATTGATTCCCTAACCTTCCATCCCTGGTCAGCACGCTTCTGCATGGAGAGGCATAAACACTAACATCAGGCAATCATGGCTTTCCACTTTATGCTTTGAAATTAAATAAATTATTTGTGAATACAGATCTTTTTTTAGCTATTATTCTAGCCCACTGCCTTTCTAGGCTTCCCAAACAGAGTCTTTCTCTTGAAATCAAGACATGATTGGGAAAAAAACTATTAAAAGTCAAACTTCCCTGCAGATTCACTTATTTGTCATTGACCAGACTTTGATCAGGTATGTCTGCAGAGCATTGCATGGGGGTGCAATGTTACAGTATATTTAATTTCATCTAACCTCAAGGTATTAGGAAAAAAAGTTTAAAATTATACCATTTTCCTTCTCATACCTTGACTGACAACCTGATGGAAGAAAGGAAGTTAATTTGATTTCTCCACATGAATCTCTCAATTCCTAAGACTAACTGAGGTAATGAATTCCCAGATAAAGCTGAATTTTGATCAAATAAGTGCCTAACCCAAGAGAAATATCAGGTGCTTTTACCCAGTGGCTCCTTGGCAATGTGTGAAATGGAAAACAAAGCTCATCTACTCAGGTGCCCAAGGATCCAGGCAGGGCAGTGCAGGATGGATATTCCCTATCTGGCTCAAATGGGAAGTGAGCAAACTGGGATCACCCACATTCACCTGCAGCTCCACCACTCCTGCTCACTGCATTTCCAGCACTGCTGCTGCAGCCACAGCAGTGCTGTGCTCCTGCTACACCCTCTGCAACCAGTCCTGGATTTTCCTGGCTCTGAGCAATATTCCATCAGCATGGGAGCAGTGCTGAGGGGCTTCTGGCCATGCAGTGGGTCAGCACAGCCATCATCTGTCCCCTGTCACTCAGGTCACTGCCTGATTGCTGCCACCTTCAAATGGTGTGTCACCACTCAAGGGTTTGGAGCCAGCTAAAGCATTTTGCAGATCTACTCTGATTGCCCTGAATCCTGAAAGCTCAAAAAGCCTCTACAAACAAATGTGGTTTCTCCTATTTACCTAAACACATGGCTTAAAAAAAACCCCAACAAAACAACAACAAAAACCCTCACCTCAAACCCACAAAGAATTAAAATGAAAACAATGCTGTATTGAGCATTTCACACGCAGGTGTGCTTGCTTCAAGGACCACTCTGCATTTCTCAATTCTTTAATTTCACTGTCAGCAGCTTTCATTTCATTTCCAACCTTTCACTGTTATTTTCTTCCCAGCACTTTGTTGTCTCAAAAAAGCAGAAATATCATTCCCTGTTTGTGAACACGGTGGCCCCAGCTATAACTCCCTATTTGCATTATGCACGCTGATATTACTGAGCTTGTCCCTCACAAGGTCACCATAGAAATATATTTAATTTGCTCAAAAAAACCCTTTCTAAATTATCTTTCCGAAAAGAGACAAAGATAAAACTTCACATGTTGAAAAACATACTGTATTTTTATCTCATTTCATATTTGCATGAAAATTGAGGATGCTCCTCAGCTGCCACTGTAAACAGTTTCAACTCCTGTTAAACTGGAGGCACAGCAATTACCCTGGTACACGATTTTCCAGCAGCATGATGCTGCTTAGACCAAACTCATGCATTTCTCAACGCTGCAGTATTTTCACTAATGGAAGGCTGCATTAAAATATTTGTTCGGTTAGATTTGCTTTTATTCTTCATTAATTTGGGAATGCAGGAGGAAAATTTTCGGGATGGCACCACTAGAGGGACTCGGTAGGTGGATGAGAAACTGCCGGGCAGGTTATTCCCACCCCGGGGAGGGGAGAGGGAGAGGGAGAGGGAGAGGTGAGCTGGCCAGGAAGCCACAACACACTCACCTGCACTCCTTCTTCTATGTGCTTCAAACAAACAAACAAACAAACAATGAATCCACAGCAAAACCCCCGCTTTTCAGTTCTGTAACACATCAAAGAAGCAAATGAACTCGGCATTAAAAGAAAGGAAACACTGGAGAGAGTGTCCCTGATCAGGGCTCTGGGAACAAACAGTTTTGTCTTCAGTGCCTTGCAGAGAAATTAATGTCATTCCAAGAAAAAGTCTTGTCTTGTTTTTCCAGGTGTACAGTAATGGAGTATCTTACACATTTCAGTTCTCAGCCACAATTTCAAGCATCTTTTTTGCTAATTTACTATCTTTATAACCTGACTTCTAAAATATTGGTTTGTTGGAGCCTCCCACTGACTTTCCTGGGCTTTGATTCATGACCTTAAAAAATCCTCAAAGCCTTGACCTGTTAAACACTCCTGCTTATGCTTCAACTTCATGCCTGTCAGTTGTTTCAGTTAAATTAGTGAGAAAATGTGTGTATAGTTAACAGTAAATTAGCTATACAAGGCCTTTGGATTAGACAAAAGGCTGTCTTTGTTTTGAAGCTTTACATAATACTTAGTGTGTACTTGGCACCAAATAGTACTGAGAATATAGTGCTAATATATAATACCAAACAATACTAATATTAGCCTCTATAGCTATTTCTTAAGTATGAGAGGAACTACTAGAACAATGCAGTTTCAGAATTTGTTGGTTTAACTTAGAACAAAAGAGAAAGGCAGCCCTCTCTTTCCTTGAGAGACTTTGATGAAGTTTCTCATGGAAGGAAACAGACTTGCCTCAGGCATGGCCTGTCTCTCTTCAGAGGCTGCACCTCAGTCATTCCCCTTAATGCTGACTTGAGACAGCCAGCTGTGCACACCAAACTGCAACTGGAGAGTCAAATCAATGCAGAGTTAGTGGAAGCAGATACTGAGAAATCTTGAACTCCATAAAACAGGAGTATTTCCGATTTTACCCGGTAAAATGTGGAACCAATTAGGGCACTAAATGTGACAACCTCAAGCTGTTCAATTTTTTGCAATCACACTGAAAAGCAGTAATGGCAATTGCATGGCACGTATTTGCCTTTGCCTGAGGTCAAATGCCTTTTCCTTTTGAGACATGTTTCTTTAATCTACTGAAGGCAGCAGGGGCTTTGCCAGATTCTGTGGAGTTTTGCATTCTGCGGTGGGGGGGTGCCAAAGCAGAAGCATTTGATTTTTGGTTTCCCTACTGCACTGTCAAAGCATTTATTTGGACTGGCACACTTTGAACCAACATGCAGCTGGAACAGAACCTTGGGCAGAACACCCAGGCAAAGAAAACCAAAGCCCTTGGTTGCAAAGTGCAGCTACAAGAGTCAGGGGTGCATTTCATGGTTTCCAGCATCCAATCTCGTTGTCTCCAGCATGCACCCAAAAATGTGTAGAGATGACTCTGAGAGGACTCTTTTACATTTGTCATGAAGTCACAACAGGTTTTAGGTTTCAGGATTTAGGCACTAAAAAGTGATTCTTAGCATTTTATTCAGATAGGATCATGGCAGAACACACCACACCAAGACATGACATCCCAGTTACAAAATTGTCTGCATAACCTTTCAGATGCTTCCTGTTTCCCAGCATTGCAGCCAGGCTTTGCCTGCTGCATTCCCAAGGGCAGGTACCAGGTCTGGTATCAGGGGCTGAAGATGAGTGTTGTCACTGCAGGAATCCAGCCTGGTGATCAGGCACAGCTGTAATCCTCTCCCTCATGGAAAGGATTTTGAACTCCAAATTCATCAAGCAAAAAGTGACCAGCCCTAACTCCACCATCAGAAATGACAGCAACTAACAGGCATTGCTTCCATTTGTATTAGATATTGGTGAAAGTTAACAACATTAACTATCCAAATACCAGGGAATAGTGAGAGTTCAGGTATAATTTGTACCTAGTGCTTTCTGTTAGCCAGCTGTAGGCAGGCCCGAGCCTATGAGAACAAAGAAATTGGGTTAGGGCAAAAAATCATCCATTGGAGAGTAACAAGCAGCATTTATCAAGGACTGCATGTGCCTGTGGAAGGGCTCAGATCACCACGTAGATATTCTGGGTCACTCTGGTCCCCTGTGTCTCTGTACTGATGGTAAAAGAGGTCTGCACCATCCTGGTAGACCACGTGCCAGTAATAGATGCCCTCATATGTCTCCAGATCTCCAGTTTGTCCTTGAGACACATAAATCAAATAATGGTATATTTTACTTGCTTCTCCAGCAGCAAACAAAATAACTAGGCTCAGAGTTAGAGACAATACATCCCTGTTCCAAATAGGAACACTAGCAAAAAAAAACCAAAAAACCTCTGTGTCATTGAAGGGAAGTGTTCAGCCTGGGACTTATAGGTTGGAGGAGCAATTTTAAATAAATTGGTTCTACTCTCTCATCCTCTCTAAAAATACATAAAATTGTTCCTGCTGTTAAATTACCATTTGCTGGTACCTGGCAGACTTCTAATTGATTAGAAAAAAACTAATTTAGTGCCATGAATTATTTGCAAGTGAAGTATCTGAAAGATCTACTTTATTAATATTTTTGATGTAAAATTATTATTTTATTCAGATGTCTCAGCTTGTTATAGTTCAGAAAAGTAACTTAAAGGAAAGCTGAGCAAAACTAATCCCTGATGCAAAAGCAGCTCAACAAGCAGTGATGCCAAGGATGAACTTGTCCCAGGGTAACTGTTCATTTTGTTGGCACTGCATCAGGTTAAACTTATCCAGATAGTTCAGAGTTATTCCCACATGGGAAAAAATAAGAAACTCATTAGAATTTGGCAGCAGTTTTTTTTTTTCCTGCTTAATTATCTTGACCTTTCCTGTGAAAGTTCAGAATTTGCCAGTTAGCAAAAATTTAGCCAGGATTCCACCACTGATTCCTGCATGAATTCAGGTGTAGAGTCCTTCCCTCCCAAGCCCTGACCTTGTCCTCTGGCAGAGGCCACATCATGCCCTCCTTCACACCTTTCACCTTTTCATGCAGCTGAGGACACCTTACAGAAAAGAAGTGGAAAATATTTTGAGGCGGAATGCCTTTTGTTGAATATCCAAGGTTTCTTCTATTTGCAGTCCATATGGATGGCCACATGCAAGACTGCTGATTTGTGAAACAACATAATGAAAAATAGCTCAATGTTTGTGGCTTTTTGTAAAAAGTCTCTTCAAAATACTGAAGTTTCACTAGATTCTGAGTCTACCTAGGCTTCTCCATAAACACTTCCATCTAACCAGGCATTGTCACATTTAGAGTGGTTTCCAGCACAACACATGGGATGCAAGAATCTTCAAAATATTCTTGCACCCTTCCAAATATCTTCTCAGTTTGCAGAGGAATGGGACATTTGAGGTAAAGTTTCGTGTCAAATATCTAGCAAAATTCAAAGCTAGGCATTTGGATGTGAACAAGCAAAGAATGACAGAGACCAACTCTCCCCCTCCCTCAAACAAAGTATCCAAACAAAACAACAATTAAAAAACCCAGCCAAACTAACAAAAAAACATCACAAGACCAAATCACAAGACCAAATTACTGAAAGTTCATCTCAGTCCTGTTTGAAGCTGACACCATGCAGTTCTGCTACAGGACGAGTCCCAGCACTCTCTGCACTCCCTGGGCTTTCCTGTACAGGACTGTCTCTTCACATCCATCACCACTCACTGTTTGTATCCCAGCTTGGTCAAGATGCAAACATCCTAAAATCTGCTGTTCCCTTTCTCCCTCCCTTCTAGATATCACTGATTAGAGATCTACAGCTGCAAACATGAAAATGAGATGCATTTCACTCTCCTTCCCTACTCAGGAACTCTGGTTTCACTTGAAATCTTGAGGTATCTGTAATATGAACATTTCCCATTAACCCCCTCACCCCTTTTTCTCTCTTGCCATCTTACTTTTACACCTGTTTTTGTCATGTTTTTCCACCAGCCAGTTCAGTCAGATCTATTCCCACTTTGTGTTAAAAATAATATGTCTCGAGAAACAAGAACACCTCAACAAAGCATCAGACTCTGGATTGCTCCCAGTGTTTCAGAGCTCAAATATAATACAGAGATAAGAGAAATTATAAAATCGGGGATGGAGAGACTGGACTGAGTCATACTATTCCCAGACTTTGTGGTTTGCAAGATTCATACATATACTTGATATTTTCCTATTTATAGCTTTTTGTAGTGACTCACAAAGCATGAGAGCCTCAAGCTGCCTGAAGCCCTTACTACCAACAGTCTGAGCACCCTCCTGTCTAACCTGAGGCAAGTGTGACATCCAGCCTTGCATAGCAAGAGTTGAAAGTAGCAAACTTCAGCTACAAAAAGCAGTGTGACTTTTTCACTTGTACAGTTCCATGTAGGAGGAGTGAGACAAGCAGTGAATATGCTGCAGTCTTGGCATGGCTTCTTTCCTGTCTTTTAAGGGTTCTCAATGGTCTTAGAGGTCATTTTTCAACCTTAATGATTCTAAGCACAAGATAGATTTTGCAATAAGTGTCTAATGAAAGTAGTTCCCAGCTGAACTGCTGGAAATAGGGCACGAACAAGTTTCAGTCAGTGTGGGATACAGCCCCAGCACGGTCCTCTACCACCACTTTTGGTCATCAGCCTCCACACAAAAGAGGCATAAACCAGACCCAGTAGGATTTTGCACTTCCATCCTACGTGTGCTGCAGCTTACACCTCAAGATGTGTTCTGGTCATGCCCAATGACACTGTGTCATGTTTATCCAAAGGCAGCTTCTCATGACATTTGTTTCAGACACAAAGTTGATGTGAATAGCTCCTGCTGGGGTTTTTCCTTGGGACTCTGCATTCAAACTGCACTATCCCACCTTGTTTGTGATTGACACACCCAGAAAAATTGCACCATCTGCCAGATCACTTTGACCTGACTGAGCCCACATTCTGAAAATCCATGGCTCCCACAGAGTTTCTCCATGTTACATTCACTTCAACCAGATGAGTCACAATAGTCAATACTTGAAAAAATATCAACATGCACCCAACAACATTAAGACAGAATAATACATTTTAGCAGGAAACACCAAAACTGGATGCAGCATCAGCCCTCAGATATGATTTTCACTAACCAGTGTAGTTATCCTGACAAAGAAGCTACTGCACGGGCAGAATGTCATTTCTCTAAGAAAGGCAAAGCCTAGTGATGTGGTGCAAGGAGAGACCATTCAGAGCAAAATGCTGTTTTTATATCCTGGGGCAAATCTAAGATAGATAAACTAGTTTCAATGAAAAATATTTAGTCTTCCCTAATATTTAATTTTATTTATGTAAGACAAAGCAGGGCTTATGGCTTTAGGCTTTTTTTAAGAGACAAAGATTTGCTTTGTGAAGATTTTTAATTTCATGAAATACCCCAAGCAAAACTATGTTTTCAGAATGCCTGAATACTCAGCACCAAAGAGTATTTCCAATGCTTATAGGGGCTCCAGTTCATCCCATCTCTCTGTGAATATAACATGAACTTTCCTATCAGTGCCTAAGCATTCCCATTATGATTTTATCCAATGAACACTAAGATTTCTTCAATTTCTTCTCCATTCTTAATACATGTTTTTAAAAATAAACTTTTTCACTGACAAGAAAGTTGGACAATTTTAAGCAGTTTCTAGCTCATGATCTATGTTTGCCCTAGGTACATAGACAGCATAAAACGCACCAGTTATAGAGACACCAGGTCTTGTTCTGTCACAGTTTAGTGAACAGGGAAACCACTTGTTTAAAACAGACATGAAGGGAAATCATGTGGCATCAAAACAGAGCTGCTAAACTGCAGTTCTTGAGGCAAGGGCTTCCCATTAAATCAATGCCTCTATGAAGGCACACTATGGCTGAGGCAAGCAGGCAGCAGTGAGAAGGCTGAACATTCTATGAGAAGGAAATGCTAAAGGTGCAGGAACAGGCAGTTCCCATGTCCTAAACAATGAACCAGCAGGGAGGACGGCCAGCCTGGCTGAACAGAGAGCTTTGGCTGGAACTCAGGAAAAAAAGGGTTTATCATTTTTGAAAGCAGGGGTAACATCGGAGGACAACAAAGATGCCAGGAGATTATGAGGTACAACAATGTGAAGCACCAGGTCCCACCCCTGGGTCACAAAAACCCCAGGCACTGCTACAGGCTGGGGCAGAATGGCTGGAAAGCTCCCCAGCAGAAAAGGACCTGTGGGTGCTGGTTCAGAGTGGCTGAACATGAGCCAGGTGTGCCCAGGCAGCCAAGAAGGCTGATGGAATCCTGGCCTGTATCAGAAATAGTGCAGCCAGCAGGACCAGGGCATTGATACTGGGCACTGCTGAGTCCACTCTTCAAATATTGTGTTCAGTTTTGGGCCCTTCTCACAGGTAACTGGCAATAGGATAAAAGGAAATGGCCCCAAGCTGTGCCAGGGGAGGTTTAGATGGTATATTAGGAAAAATGTCTTAGTGGAAAGGGTTGTCAAGAATTGGAACAAGCTGCCCAGGAAAGAGGTTGAGTCACCATTCCTGGAGGGATTTGCACATGTAGATGTGGCACTTGGGGACACAGTTTCGTGGTGGACCTGACAGTGCTGGGTTAATGACTGCACTCAATGATCTTAAAGATCCTTTCTAACCTAAATGGTTCTATGATTCTAAGATCTACCTGGAGAGGGGACTGCTAAATGGAAGAAAGTAATGAAAGTTCTATATTCAAAATGGATTAGGAAATAAGGAAATAAATTTAAGGTTCGCCTTTGATCTCTTTAGGAATATCTCAATATGACAAGCTGGAAAGAGAAAAAAGCATACCTTAGACCATGGAGCAGAAGCCATAGAAGTTTTAAAACCCATTAGTAATCAAATACTTTTCACAGACAAGACAGTTCAAAACAAAGAGAAATAGTCCAGGGCTGTGTCTGGTCTTTGTCCATCCAGAGATTCACATCACAACACCCCATGCAATTTAGAAAACTAGGGAATTCACTCCCCCAGTAAAATGCTGAGGTGTCACTAAGTGTGATTCAGGAAACCTGTGGCCAATTTGCAGCCCTTGTCAGGCCTAAGGCAATTACCTTGTTTTGAGTGTGAGTTAAAGATTTTCATTGAAAAAGGAACTTCCTCCTCCAATTTCAATGCACTTGGAGCATCTTTGCAGCCCTCCTCTGGACTCTCCCCAGCAGGCCCATTCCCTTCCTGTGCTGGGGTCCCCAGAGATGGGGGCAGCACAGCAGGTGGGGTGTCATAAGAGGGGAGTAGAGGGGCAGAAATACCCTTGTCCTGCTGGCCACACTGGATACACCCCAGGAGATGTTTGTTTTTTTGGGCTGCAAGTGCACATTGTCAGCTCATGCTGAACTTCTTGTCCACCAACACCCCCAGGTCCTTCTCCTCAGGCCTTCTCCTTTCTCTGCCCAGCCCGTGTTTGTGCCTGGGATTGCCCTGACCCTGATGCAGGACCTTGCCCTGGGCCTTGATGAGCTCCATGAGGTTCACTCCAAGTGTGCCCAGGTCGCTCAGGATGGTGTGCCCTTCCCTCCAGTGCCCACTGCACCGCACAGCTCGGTGTCATCGGCCCACACGATGGGCTCAGGCAGTGTAGGGACAGAGAACTGAGGAAGGAGAGCATTTCTGAAAGAAAATGGAGTTCTGGAAATCAATTAATGGAGCAGATCAAGTTTTTCATCAGACTTTAAACCTGGAAATATTTTGAGAGACTTTTAAAGAATTTTCCCCTTTGGTCAAACAGAAACCTGTTCTTGCAATCAGCAGAGAAATCTATATTCCTGCAAATTGGCACAAACTAAGAAGAACAGAGATGTTGAAATACAGAGTAATTTTCACCACTGCTGGATTGCTGAACTTTTCCAGCTGTCCCAAAACTCTCCCTGGCCCACCATGGATGCCAGGGGCTGGCTTTTGCTGACTCCTGACATCTGGATGGGTAGAAGAAGTAGCTCCCACTTTTTTTCAAATTACTATTTCAGATATATCTGAGAAATGAATGTAAAGAGGGAGGAACTAAAATGTTGATCCAAGAGAAAACAGATAATTTCCCTTAAGGAAAGGCCACCCCTCATCTGTCTGGACAAAACAGTCCTTGCAGGCAAGAGCCAAATAATACACAGGCAAAAATTTATTTTTACAGGAAAGAATTGGACGTATGTATTTATAATAACACTTCTCAGAATTATCCCAAGTGAATCAAGTGAGTGGTTTATAGGCTTATATATGACATTTCAATCTCTGTTAGATACAAGGATCTAAAATGACACATTTTTACCTGTTGTCTACAAATGTCTGAGTGTTACACCTTCTGCTGAAATAGCTGATACTGCCTCCATCTGACTGTTAGATTACATGTCCCTTGGGTACAATCATTTCTGCAATTCCTTTGCAAAGCAGAAAGTTATTTAACAAATCTAAGATGAAATTAAAGTCAGGGAATAATGACTAAAAATCAGAAAATGTTTATATGTATTGACCACTTGTACTAGTAAACCCTCCATCCAAATTTAGTTCCAGCTAGTACCATGACTCATCTTTCCATTTAAAGATTTATTTTATTACTTGGTAGACATTCACAGTTAAGAGTGCATAAAAAAAGGAAACCACACCTTTCTAGGTACTGTAAAACATCTTTATCTCATCACTGTGGGATTACAGTGGATGGAGGTCCAGAGTCCCAGGGAGGACATGCACAGTACAGGGGGAGAGAGGGGCCCTGGTTCTGGTCTGGCACTTTCTCTAGTTGCCTACTCTGAAGGGTGAAAAGTAGGGTGTTTCATTAGCCAGTGTTGAAATACACTTTTATTAGTCATTAATGGACAAGATACAGAAATTTTTTACCTCATTGTTTATAAGAGGAGCATCTACAGCTGACAATAAAAAGAAAAGAAAAAAAACCCAACAAATAAACCAAAACAAAAAAGCCTACCCCCAAACAAACAAAAAACCCAACAGCAACAACAAGCCCCACCAAACCTAAACTAAATAAGTGTTCTATATTGCAGACACCAGGATTTCAGGAGAAGCTGCTGAGTGCTTTTCAAAGTGCTAAGTACATCTGCTTCTTAAAACTGGTCAGTGCTGTAAACTGTCATCATTAACCAGGGAAATTTTGACTCAAAGCTGACCCAAGAGCTGCAGCTTTGTGCACTTTACAAGGCAGCAAGGTCTGTCCTTAATCAAAATGCAGAAGAGACAATTTACTCTGCTCTGCATCCATGTTTTTGTCGATTGCAGAAGATGCTGCTGAGTGCACAGCACTCAGTCAGAACGGGTTTTTTTCTCCATAAATATTAATTCAAGGCACTCAACCCCAAACATTTGAAAGTCTAAGCTCTTTTCTATTATTATTCATTGCAGAATGATATTTTAATTGGAAATAGATAATTACCAGAATATTAATTCTGTTTTACTGTCTTGGAATTAATATGAGTTTATCTGCACACGAAGAAGCACTGCAAGTGTTTATTTGGCTTTGTCTTAAACCAGAAAAATGTGTCACTATATTGTATGTAAACATTACACAAAATACATATTTTACATCTAGATGCCTACTATCATAATAGAGATGTTTCTATAGGGCAAGAGCTGTGAAAGTAACTGAATTTCCCCTGCTACAGCCTTTTAGAAAATCAAAGTAAGGCAGAGGCTCTAATTAATTTCAAATAAGAATGGAAAGTCTGTAGGGCTTGACAACAGCATTTTGCAGAAATCTGATGAAATCTGGATTTGACTGATAATATGTTAACAACACACTGTTTCAGTGAGATCCCTTGATTTTTGAAGGATCAAATTATCCCTGTAAAAAAGTCTGAGTTTGAAAAATCTAAAGGAGAAAAAGCAACAGAAATTTGACCAGTTTTTAGCAGGGATGCCTTGCTGAGCCATTCTTCCAAGATTGGTAATGCTAGAGAAATCAGTAATGCCTGGGGTGTACCTCAGAGTACCAAAATGTTTGCCCAAGCAATGGGCCTAGGATAGCTGTCCTTCAACACTGATCCAAAATATCCCCTTGGCATTTTTTTGGACATTTTTCCTGGGTGGAATAGAAAACCATTATTTTTCTAATCTTTTTTTTTTTTTTCTGAATTCACTTACCTTCTTGCTAACTTTATTTTAAAAGCAAGCAACTTGTAACATAAAAGCAGAGACAGCAACATCTTCATGAAGAGTGGTTTTTCAAGAAGAAAGACTTTTTACCAGGGCGTGTACTGGTAGGACAAGGAGTTATACCCTGAAAGAAGGTAGACTGAGATTAGATAGTAGGAAGATATTCTTTTCAGTGAGGTTGATGGGGCACTGGAACAAGCTGATATGGATGCTCCATCTGTGGAAGTGTTCAAAGCCAGGTTGGATGTGGCTCAGAGCCACCTGTTCTAGTGGAAGGAGCCCCTGTCCATGGCAGAGGGGTTGGAACAAGATGATCATTAAGGTCCCTCCAAACCCAAACTCTTCTGTGATTCTACCACAAGTTATTCACCCCCCATGCTGAACTGTTATCCTTTAACAAGTGCCTCTTTCCTTTTGAAAGTAGGTATGAAATATTTCAGTGTTCAGTGGGCCGAAGATCCCAGCAGCTACGGATGGTGCATTCTCCTCATATTCTCTAGCAAGTTCCTGGTGTTTCCACACTGATTAGTGGATTATCCAGTCAAAAGGAACGGCCTCTGGAGGGACAATCAGAAGAAAGTCACTGAACGCCTCTGTCCCAGATGATTAAGATTGTCTCCTGAGAGACAGAGAAGAATCACTCCAAGTCTTTGCAGCAGGACTAATGAAGACTGATTTCTCGAAGCTGCAGCCCAATTCCCCAGCTCCATCCCCACCCCTCCCTCCTCCCCTGCAGTAACCTCAGCTCCCCTCCACGTCCTCAGCTGCCTCTGCAGGAAGGCTCAGGCACACGCCTGTGCCACTGGAGCCAGAGGTGTGCTCTGGGCCAGCTGGCTGCTGCTGGCATCCCTGGTGAGCATGGAGCCAACAGCCTCAGGTCTGCACAGGGAGGGGTCCTCAGCAAGACCTGAAAAGAAATCTTGGACTTCCCCACTCTTCTATCAGATTTGATTGGAGCTAATCAACGAGTTACTATTGCTAAAAGAGAGAGAAGTTTCTGAGCTAGCATGTGGGTATCTTCTCTTTCTTTATTAAAATCAAGAGAAGCAGGGGGTGAAATTGGCACATTATGCACAACCTTAATAAAATGCCAGGCTTTTGGAAGCCAGAAGTGGGATGTCTGTCTGCATAACATTTCTGAGCAGAAATTCAGGCATCAACCTGCCAGTGCTGCTGCTCTTATTCTCCCTCTGCAATAGTCATTTTGAGTAAAGGGCTTATGGATCTCAATGCTGCTGAGTTCTGCACAAGCTGCACTTCAAATGGTGGACTCCTGCTTAGATTTGAAAAACATACATCTCAACTGGTCATTCACATATGGCAAAGACACATCAAAAATCTTTGCTGGCAGTGAATTAATTGTGTACTGAAGTATTTCTTGGGCAGAGGCAGCCATTGCTTTCTTTCATAACAAGTCAGGCTTGATGCAAGTAGGACATGGACAAAATATATCTCCAGCTGCTCTTTTAATTCCTCTGTTTTTACGAAGAAATAAAATAAAATACATAAAAAGAACCCTACCAAGCCTGAAAGCAGAGTGGTACCCTAACTTCACATGTGGAAAGAAAAGCAGTTGGCTGCATTCAAAAATTCTGACATATGGTCTCTAACTTTAAAATTGAAATAGTGATGATAAAAACTATACTTTGGGCAAAGCAACTACTATTAGTAAAGGTATAAAAGTACTGTTCCAGAGCAGCACTGTGAGAAAGTACAACTTGGGGCATCTATTTTGTTGCAGCTTTGATGCCCCTGAGACGCACTGTAAGAGGGGGGCTTTGAGAATGCCAGGGTCCCAGTCTGTAAGCAGGGAGCTGCCAAAAAGCCAAAGTGCAGTTCCCAGTGCCAGGAGAGGATCCTGCAGGGAAATAGGGATGAGCCAGCAGGACCCCGAGGCCAGAGGCAGTAGCTGGCTGGTAAAACCCTGGGTTTCAAGGCTTTCCTGCCCCCCTCACTGGGCCTGCTGAATTACCCAGCAGTTCTCCCAGTCATGGGCAAGCCCCATGTTATAATAATTGTGCTCTAAAGCAACCTCATGATACATGGATAACAAAGCACAGGGATTTCCTGCTGTAGAGTTCAACTCTCAGGAGCTGGTCATATTTTTAGTCCTGAAAATTCCTGATCTAGGAAGTATTCCTTTGGCCAATGGATCATCAGTCATAGATCCACTAATCAAAGTGTAAAACAAACATTAACTACATTACATGTTAACCTCAGGAGCTCTGGAGTCAGTCAGTATCACCATGAAAAAGAGATTACAAACCTTTCTCCAGGTGGAAGAGAGGTGCAATGCAGGTGAGGTGAAACAGAGCTGCTCTTATGCATGATTCCTGAGAGAAACAGGAATGAAACTACTTGTATATAACTACCAAGTAAATTAAGGAGATTTATTTTTTATTTTATGGATCATCTCAAAATTGAATTTTAACTTATAAAAGTAATCTGGAAATACACATTCAACAAAAAGTATATTGAAGTTGTGACAAATTCTCAGGAATATGAGAGTTTCGAAAACTGGCCATGCTTCTGCAGTAGGATTTCTTTATCATTTTCCTGAACTAGTTAATAAAATTTCTTTTAAAATACTGAAACTCATTTTTAAATTAATGAGCACAAACTTCCCAAAAAATCATGAATTCATTAAAGTATTAAATACAACTTCTTTACAGATTACCAAGCTATTCAAGTTCCCTTTTATGAATATTATTTAAAAATCTCATTTTCTATTTGGTTTTAGAAAAAATAGATTTAATGTTTCCAATTAAATAATTCTCATGTGAATTCTTGTGAGGAAAAAGAGTCTCACAATACTTATTTTCAGAGGAGGGAAAAAATAAGCTATTTTATATGCAAATATAACTGATTTCATTTAATTGTTCCAGAGGGAAGAAGAAGATTTGTATGCAAACCTCTTGCCAACTGGTAGACTTCAACCTCCTAATTTCTTTTCCTCTCAAATCATTAATTAATAGCTGCACCTTCCTAATAGGAGAGAGTGCAGCTCCTGCAGGGCACTGTATTCAAGACCTCTATGTCCCAAAAAAGCCAGCAGAAGCTGAGGGTGGTAGGACTCAACTGTGGAAGCTGCCAACTGCTCCAGTGCAGAGACAAGAGCTCAATATATCACAAGTCCAGCAAAGCAAAAGCAAATTTCCCCCCAGAATAGTGTAGTGCTGCAGGAAATATGTATTAGCCACCATGAGGGAATTTACTTCAAGCAGGCATGCAGTGATCAAAATGATCATTCCAGTGTATCTATATGAAGCATCCTTTGCTGATCCTTATGTTCCGTGCTGTTCCCATGGCAAGTGGTAGAAGCACTTAACTCACTGACACAGCCAGGGGCTCAGGCAAGACAAATAATCCATCATCAGGCCACTTAAATTTCATCTCTATCTTTTACCCTGTGGGAAAAGTCTACAGGGTGTCTTGTAGGGGAAAGCATTTTAAAATGACACTGTCACAAGAGAGGCTGGTCTCACGCTAGCACAGCTGGGTTTCAGGCTCCATCAGGGAGACCTTTTTCTGTGCTCTCTCATCCTGATGAACATCCCCGAATCTTTCTCAGAACAATGTGTTCTTGACTCTGCTTAGATAATTTATCCACTTTACATCCAGTTTATATACGAATTCTCATCTCCCTGTATTCAGCTAATCACTTCATGCAGTCTAAACATTTCACTAACCAGTCAAAAGGCAGATTTGCAGTATACTCAGTATAATAAACCTTAACCATTAGTTTAGGAAAGAGGGACACCTAAGCAGCCAAGCATAGACAAATCTAGGGACACTCACTCTTTATTCTGTTCCTTTTGCCAAAGAGCTTTGCAGTTTTCTGGGTCACACTCCTCTGTGTCAGTAGATGTGTAGAAAAACAAGACATGGTTGGTCTTTTGTTATTTTGCTCCTGAATTTGCACTGTGGCTTCTTGATCTCCACACAGAGAATTTGAGGAGCATGCTGTGCTCACCAGTCCTGTGCTTTAATGACCTGTTCCTCTTCAGGTGCAAATTAGGGTCTTTGGAAGAGGTGATTTCAATTGCATCCAGCTGCTCTCATGCCCACCCCAGGCACATCCAGGCCCTTTCCTGTTCCCACACATCCTCCAACCACCACTCACACTGTGTTGCCTGGCAAGGCAAATGGGGCTCAAGCATGACTCACAGCCAAATGGAGTAATTCTAGCCTCAAGGAAACCATGGTGGGTATCTGGGGGTGTAGTGAATTTATCACTAGAGAAACCAAATTAGTATTCCAGGTGCCAATTCCACCACTCCAACTGCTGGCAATCATACAAACATATACTTTTTGGTGCCTTCTGAAGTCCTAGTACATGTACCAATGTGTACACAATATTATTCCACACCTTATGAAAAACTCAAGATGTTTTAAAGTGAAGTTTTCCCTGAAGAGGCAAGAAGAGAACAGCTAATTAGGAGACAATTTTTCTTCTATGTTGTTACTCATAGTAGCCTGAAATAAGAGTGCTTTATAGACATGTAAGAATTATAGCACAAATAATTAAGTATTTTCCAAACAATAGATAACATCAATCACTTCCCAAAGTACTGTTTGAGCTTGACTGTAGTACTCAGAGTTTGTTTCTCCAGATGACTTAGAGCTTTCATTCCATGATTGTACTTTTTCTACTCAGAAATAGAGCTGCTTTGTAAATTGTTTAGATGAATAATGCCAGTATTTTTTGTCACTTGTTACACCAAGATCTGTGCAGATGCCATGCATTCAGTATTAGCTCCAAGCAGAGACAGACTAGCTGCACCTGTAGAAAAATTGAAGAACCATGGTATATTATTTGTTGTTCAAAATTATATAAAGATATGGTTCATGATTCAAGAGTCTGCAGCAATTACAAAGTCTGCTACATTAGATTCACAATGATTATCTTAAGCTCCTTAATTATGACTTGAAGAGCACAACAGCCAAAACCTGCCAGCCAAAAGCAAAAAACAGTCATACTCTATATAGTGACTTATGGATTAAAGCCTTTGTCAACAAAAGCCAATATCATGTCATTAAAAGTGTTGCTGAGTTAGAGATGGAAGTTACTACTCAGCTGGAAGTCATAGCAACAAAACACTGCATGTCTTTCTCTGGGTTTATCATTGATTTCAGGAGCGAATTTTGCATGGTTTGTTAGCTTCCCTATCTATACACAGAGGTTTTGGAAGCTAGTTGAAGTTCTTAAAATTCCTATTAATGGAAATGAGCATACAAGAAGTACTGATTTAATGAGGTGATAAAATTTATGTTCAGTATTTTTCAGCAAAATAGATTAGGGAACAGAAGTGTAGCAATTCAGTAGTTTAAATTGAAAGAAAGAATTGAATCCTATAGCTAAGAAAAAAAACTTACGTGTCACATCACACTTCTGCTTTAAGCCTCCTTCCTGACTCCTTGACTTTCTTCTAAAATAATAGCTGTCAGGACATCATCACTTGAAGAAGGTTCTTGTTAATCTGACAGTCATTATAATCTGCTCACATTCTTGAGCAGCACAGTTTATTGTGCTAGATTATATTTTATTTTAATTCCTATATGCTCACTCATAACAACAGGCTCCTCAAAATGGCTTTATACACTTCTAATTTATGACAGTGTTGGCAGTGTTTTGGCAGAGGCAAGTTAAAACCAAGAAATACAACTAAAAACTTCACATGACCCAATTACTGACCCAAAGCAGAAAAATCTTGAAGCTGACAAGTCAACCTGATCTGAAAACTGAGGATCATGTAGACCAGCTCAGGTAGTTTTGTGGCAATTATAGAAATGAATTGTCTCTAGGACTAAATATTAATTGTTTGTAAAGTGGTTTAGAAGTCAATAACACATTTATCAACTCATTAAATCTGGGGAGTTTTAACTATTCTTTCAGAACTATCTTATAATGAAACACTACAACTCTTTTAACTAAGTCTAAGCACTTTGACACCACTAGGTTAATATCAAAGAAGTCCCTGTTAGTCTGAGACCAATACATTAAAAATAAGTATTTTGTTCTGGCAACATGAAAAAGTCAGGAAATTTTATAATGGATTTCACTATAAGCAATTGAAATGTGATTTAATACTTGCCTTGCATGCGAATTCAGCTTTTAGCAGCTGCAAAATCTCATTTCTGCCATTGGGTTGTAACCCATTCACTGTACTCACTCGATTATTTGACTTCTCACGGTTTCTAGGTCATCATAGCTGAGGCAGAAGTCCAACCATGAGGGAATTTTTCTAGAGTATTAGAGCTTCTGTGGGATGTTTGGGAGCAGCAGGGCTGGAGCTGGACCCAAATCTTCACCATAGGTCTATGTGTCATCCTGGAGATAGGGCCAAACCTAGGACTAAAGACAGATACACCTACAGCATAACTCAGGTCAGGGCCAAGTCTGAGCCTAAATGAGATTCCTGGGCCCATGGTCAGGGGATGGGGAGAGGTCCTAGGTGAGGTTGGTCAGGGCCATTAAGGGCCATTCCTACTCCTGGAGCTTTAGCAGTGAGAAACCAAAGGATGAGGATGCAGAGTGACTGTAGAGCTCAGGGGTTTATGAATAACCTAGGAAAAAAGGTAAGTCATACCTTGTAGAAATCCCAAATGAGAAAGTAGGACTTGAATTCAGAGGGGATGTCAAAACCCATGGAAAAAACCTGACAAGTAATGTCACCAAATAAAAAAAAAAGGGGGTTAAAAAAACCCCCAACACTAGAACTAAAAACTAAAGAATGGAGTCTGATATGCAAACTGTCCCCAGGGAGGGAAGCAGGACTAATGGTACAATGCAGAGGTAAGGCTGAAACACTCAAGAGAAGCTCAGACATGAGTAAATCTGGGTTGTGAAACCATGCTCTCTCTCTCTCTCTCTCTCTCAAAGTCTGCAGGCTTCTTGTCTCTTCTCACTTTGTTGTCAGGAGTCTAGTGATGTGCCATACTGTCACTCCAGAGATGGTCCCCAGATAAGCTACCAAACCACCACTCTCATGTGACAAAGAGCATAGCAGTAATTGTATACACTGCAATTTGTGATGACTGAGGTGAAGGTCGATTTCAAATTTTTAGATTTTCACTTTTTTTTTTTTTTAAGAACAAAAACCAGGCTCTACTGGAATAGAATGATGCAAAGTATTCAATGGTTATGAAAATCGAACACTTAACTTGCTGTGCCACTTATTCTGGTTAGCTTCATCCCATGAGTCCACAGGTTATGATACATGGATAATTAAACATTACATCTTTTTACCCACATCATGGTCCATCAGGCACACACATGGGTCATTCCTGCTGACTCCTCTCTACTGTTCTTGTCATTTGTTAGATGGTAAAAGGCATGAGAGGAATGTTATTCTTTTGACCAAAATGAAGCAAAGGAAAAGCCAGGAAAGTAAACTTGTCCACGGCAGTTGTTCTTAGATATGCTAAAGTCAATCCTACCTTTAGCCTTAAGCTTGCCTTTGCATTTGGGGCCTACATTCTCTGGCAGTAAACTGGGAAATAAGAGGATGATGTTACTGCAGGAGATGTACAAGTAAATATGGCTTGGGGCTTTTGTTGGTTTTGGGGAGTTTGGGTTTTTTCCAAAATTCTTCTTTTTCTTCCCAATGCAGATTCAGTCACAGAATCACAGAATACGATGAGTTGGAAGGGACCCACAGGAAAAACTGAAGCTTACTGATGAGCACTGTCTTCTGCCCAGATTCAAGAAGGAATCTGGGGGGAAAGCATCTTGATGTGTTTTATCTGACTAACACTCGTAAAAGAAAAGCTGTTCACCAGGACCTGATTGAGAATGCACAGGCAATTTTGTTCTGCTGAGTGTTTGCCTCCACTATCTACATAATGTTACTCTGACCATTTCTTTGAGTGTATGATGTACCTGATGAGCTCTTCTAGATGCTTACAGCAGGATTAATGTACCTCCAACTGAAGCTGGTAAGCCATTCAAATATACTTATTAAGGTTAACAAGATGGCTTATTTGAATTAAAGTTTCATGAAAAAAGGAATTCTATTCAGACCTCACATTATATAACAGTTATCTTCTTCAAAATACTTTTAGAAATGCATCTAACTGTGGAACATTCTAGAGCATCTTGCTGCTTCTAAGAACATTAAGAAGTTTTTAAAGTTTGTAAATGGAATTTGAGTTCAGCAAGCCTTCTCATTTTAAAAGGTTCAGTAAAAGATATAAGGCTACAGGACTGAGAACTACTTTTTTGTCTTGCAAAGACTTCCTTCCCATTGACTTGTGATAAGTCTGAGTAGTCTGTCAAATTAATATATATTTCCTATGTGGACTTCATTAATCTACACAGAATACATAGTCCATCAATATTAAAAGTACCTTAACAAGCAGAGGGGGTGGACAGGGGCTGGGGTTGTGTCTCATCAATTGCAGTGAAGCAGGTCAACATCAATAAATGATTATGGCAAGGAATAGACCATTTGTACAGCTAGGCTGTTCCTAAACCCATTAATTTAGGGAGTAAGAATGAAATGCAATTTTTATATTACTTATCCTTATCTCTACTTGGTTTAATTTTACTTTTCTCTCTCCATCTATTTTCCTCTGCTCTCCTCAGCAGTTGTCATTTCTGTCTGGAGAATATATGAGCTGGAGATTCAGCTTTTGTCATTCTCTTTTCTCTTTCTTTCCTCCCTTTTCCTTTTCCTTCCTTTGTAATACATTTCAGCTTCACTTTTACTTTTTTTTTTAAACCCCTCCTTTGCAGCTTTTTCCCTCCCTCCTTTGCAGATTTTTCCCTCCCTCTTTTGCAGCTTCCTCCCTCCCTCGTATTTTTAGCTCTCTCAGGCTTAGTTTCTGATGAAATAACCACTTTACTTTTATAGAATACAGGTGATTTAATTATTTTTTGAAAGATCTGACTGATGTATAATTTTGGTCTGGTTTATAGGTTGTAGTAAATCAGCACAATTCCTTTCATCATGGTTGAATTATCTTAGTTAATCCTTTTTTTTTTCCCCTGGATCTATCTAGATCTTTCCATTAAAAAAATGAACTAGATTTCAGTACAAATTTTCCATTCTTTGGCCTATGTCCCTCTTGGCTGAACATTTTCAGAAGAGGAAAAAATTTTTCTCATTGAACAGTGAGTAACTGTGGAGATGACATTGTCCCAGCCCCAGGTATCCTGGAATGAAAAGGGAACATGACAAACCTTGCATCAAAAGAAGTTTGTCTGTAGAAAGAGTTGTTGTGAATTCCCAAAGACTTAGAAAAGGGAGAAGAAAGTGGCAGCATTTTGCAGCCACCTGAATGCTGATTCATCAGGCATAATTAAAAGCAAATTCTTTAGTACCAAGAGCTGTCATCAGAAGGGAGAGAAAAAAGAAACCCCATGGGTATTCTCACTTCTTCTTTTTAGTAATTTCCCTGAAACTTTCACAGGGTAAAACTGAGCTTGATGAAACCAAATAATAAAGGCATCCACCCACCTAGTGAATGTGGAAGGGGAGGAGCATGATTGCTGCCCTGTTGGATTAAAAATGCTTGAGATAACAAAAGAGGATGGAAAGTGGGGAGGAAAATACAGTTTCTAAGGACAGGCTGCTACTAAAAATTCAATTTTTTTATTATTTTCATAATAAAAATTCCTGCAATCCAAATTGGGAAGGAAAGGGCTATCTCTCCAAGCAGGACAGCAACCAAGCTGTCCAACAAGTGATACTTTTGCAAACAAGCATTTTTCACTGTGTTTTTTCACTTAATTTCTGGCATAAAAGAGAACCAATTGCAGGGGGGATGTTGAGTTCACAGAGTGTATCTGCATATTTACAGTGTATCTATGCTTGAAATGTACACTCCAAAGACCTCAACTCTACAGCAGCAAACTCTGATATTACTGTGTGTGCATGTATGTGGAGGCCAGCTTGTGGGGGTAGTTTATTAGAAGATATGGGATGTGCCCTTCAAATCAATCAATCCAAAAACCTTTCCAAGCTACATTTCATTACTTAAATAAAGCCAGAAATTTTTCAATTTCAGTTGATGCTACCGAAGCTAGACTCCACTAATGCTACTTCATGAGATCCATTTGAAATAAAGCTTTTTGTATATCCCATTTCTAGGCACAGCGGTCTCCCTGGTTTCCACACCCACGATCACAACAGATGGGTGGGTGACAGGATCTCTCCAGGGCAGGTCATGCCCTCCCTTACAGCACAGCTGTTGTGGCCACCCTGATCTGAGAGGGCAGCCAGTGTCTGGGACCTTCCTAGGGTGTTTCTGACATAAAATCCTACTTATGACACTTGGCTCATATCTCTGATGTAATCTTAGGTGACAAAGCATGCTTGTGTGTATACTTCTGGTTCCTTGCATACAGAAGCAGAACACAAGGCTGCTTCCCACACATTTGTGGTTTTTGTGGTCATTCTGAGGATAAGGAGATGCAGGAAGGATGCAGAGGAGAAGAAGAGGAGGGAAAGCATTTTTGTCATTCTCTGTATTCTTATCTTCAGTAAGAACAGCAACCTACAGCTGCTCATAACCTGCTGCAAAGCTGTCAGAGCTCAGGGCAGTTTGGACTCCTGCTCTGACAGTGGCAAACAGCCAGAGTGCACAGAAAAACTCATTGCTACACATGAACTCTGATTTGTGCCCCCTTAACCTTTAGCAAATAACAGGTATAGCATGATCACATAAAAAGGCATGTGGTACCTTTCCCTGCCATCCTCATTTCATACATGTGATGAAACTTGGCCAGCTCAGTGTGTTCAGTTGGACATTGCTGTTTTGATAAAGAAATCCTTAAAATGTAGCTATTAGTGACAGCCTAGGCTAGGATAAGCTCTCACATGGAGCACTAGTGCAAGGCACAAACTGTAAAAAATTGTCCTCCACACCTGTAACTAAAGCAGAGGAAAAATACCTTGGAAAGATTGTGTAATCGCTTAAGTTGCTATTCCATGGATCTTGAAAACAAGGCACTGAAAACTCTGTGTAAAAATGTAGTTTTGTGATATTGCAGCCAACAATCAAATGCCAATATGTAAAATGCTTCCAACATACCCAAGTTCTCCTTTCAGCTGACTTTTTAGGAAATATTTTTGAACAAATATTCCATCTGATATTATATTTTCAGGATAGACTACAGAGGGATTATCCACTTGTTGCTTTAGTTTCCCCTCAGAGACTTGTGCAACGTTCCATAAATCCAGATGATCAGTACAGGTCCTAGGGAAGATGTAATTTGGCACAGGGAACTTATTCTTAGAAGAGACGGTAGACTTCCAAGATGCTGCTAAGAAAAACGATGTCTGACAGGCTGTTTAGGTGTGTGGGAGTTGATCTGTCACCTTCTCAGATTCTTATAAATTGCTGCAGGTTAAAATCAGGTTAAAATGTTAAAATTTGTCCAAAGCATCTTAAAAGCCACTTTTAAGAAGTGGCTTACACAGAAGTTTGAGTCTGGTAATCACCTGTCAAAAGTTTCTCTGGTCTAACTTCCTTGAATGAATAAAATAGTTTTGATTTATTTACCAGATGTAAAAAAGTGCTTTGCAGAAATGCTGTCTATGAGGAGTAAGACTTGGAAGCGCCTTGCTGAATTGAGAAGGGATGCTAATGGGTAAATGCTCTGACCTTTAAAAGTGATTAAGTTTGAAACTAAGCACGGAAGGAAAATGCTCTGGTCTCAGGAAAGAAGCAGTGAACACATGAATTATTCTTCCTTCTTCCAGAATCTGTGCCAGTCACAGGAATTTCCTCAAGCAGTTCCATCACAGCAGATTAGGAGTTTATACTAAATATCCTTGTCTGGGCTGAAAACCAGACCTCATCCTTCTTGCCATTATTTAATATGTTGGCCATCAAAGATTAATTTCAGGAATGAAATATTTAGCCAGCTTCTTACTGTCCTTTTGTGATACAAGGCTGTATGTGGGTGGAAAGGCAAAGATATGACACATGAAAACATGAATTTTGTTTTCAAGTTTCTGTTGTATATCAGCTTGAACATAGAGGTATCACACTTATCATCAGGGTCACAGAAACTCCATGAAGATCCTGCACCAATGTTTCAGGCTTTCCCTGAATGCTGTGGAAACACACCAGCTGATCCCAGGAAAATCTTGTATGTGTGAAGTTTTGCAAAAAGATTTTCTGTACTCTAAAAGGGAACAAAAAAATAAAAGAAAAGGCTGGGGAATCTGGGGACTCTGGGAGATATCTCTCTAACTGGTCTTTATTAATAATAGTTTCATGCCGTGGTTATTTGCATACATTTACTGAGCACAGCAGAGCTATTTTCCTTGTTCTGGTTTTGTCTTAGAAAACCATGAAACACTCATGTGAAACAATTTATCTAAAAGAAAGGTGGTTTAATTATGCTTATGTTTTATCTTTAATAGGTGGGTTTAGGATAAGCATTTTTGTTATGTAGCAACTTTCAATTTTCCTTTCCTTTGCCACTGTAGCAGTAATTGCTCATGTACTTATTACCTGTCATATGAACACACAGCTCCACAGAGGGATGGAGAAGGCTGTGCTCAAAACAACCAATGTATTTGGGAGACTCAGCAAAATACCCAGGAGCCTGTTTCTGAAAGCTGATTCATGCCAACAGGCAGATCCTCATACAGTGTGGAACAGTACTGTGCTGATCTCAACACAGCTATTTGGTTTGGTGGGGGCTAAAAATCTGAACCTCTGTGTGTGTGCGATTCTCTCCTGTTGCTGATGCAATTATTGTCACTGTGCCTGAGAAAGGTTGTCTTTGTCTCCTTCTCTCCTCTCTGTACATCCCAGTGACCCTACAATGCACTGCCTCTTTGTTTTGGTTGAAGGTTATTCATGCTGGGGGCAAGCTGGATTTATGGCTGGGTGTCACTCGCTGTGGGAGCTGTGATGGCATGGGCTTGGTGGCAGCAATGCTCAGTGGCCCTGGCATTGCTGTAGCCTTGTTGTTTGCACCAGAGCCCCTGAGATCCCCTGGCTTGTCCAGCTCATCCCACACTGCCACCCCAGGAACTGCAGGCACCGAGGCTGGATTTGTCTCTCCATACCCAGAGGCTGCTTCCCTCCTGCAACACTGAGTGCTGAGGAGATAGGAGTCACTGAGTCGTGGCTCCCCACCAGCAGTGGCTCATCCTGCACTATTGACCTGGCTTGCTCCTTACACGGGGCAGCAGGAAACCCATCCCCATGCTGCTGCAATAGTTTATAATTCTAAATGCTTGGTCCATTTGACTAGCACTTCCTCTGGGCCAGCTTTACATCTTCAGCTGCAAATGTAGGTCAGCTGGCTGCCATTGCAGTATGTTTGTTACCCTTTAGAGCATGAGTCCTCAAACACTAATTCACTGTGCATTGCATTTGCCCATCCTTTAATTAAAAAAAGGCTTATTTTGCTAGAGTAGCAATTGGTTCAGCTGCTTGTTGGACATTGGCAGTCCTACCAGCATGGCAACAAAAAATTCTTCAGTCTAAGTGTTGCACACTCATAATGGGGGCGTTTTCAGCTGATTCACCTGAGGGTTTTTCTGACATTGTTGTATTAAAGAGACACTGATCTCAGCCCTATCAGTGAAATTCATTATCAAGTGTGACATTTGATGTCCATAAATCAAAGCAAGTCCTTCAGCTTTTCTGCTGTGCTCAGAGACTCTGTCTTCTGATGCTAAAGCGAAGATTTGTTCATTCCTGCATTCTTGAGAGCTCATCATCAGACTTTTGGAGTTTACATAAGAAAAGGATTCTCATAAGCTTGCACAAGGCATTTGGGTTCAGATGAAATATCTGCTATTTCCTTTATCATATAAATTTGCTACACTGCTCAAATAAGGGAGAGAGTGGTTTTACATATGTAAGCCTGCAGTCTTTAATCTTAGATATGATGCCTTATATGCAGTGAAATTTTTTTTGCATGAATTTCTAAGAAATTGAAGCTTACACAATACTGATGTACAAGTCCCAAAAGATTTTCCAAAAAAGACAGAATGAACCAGCCAATGGGATCACAAATCAGAAAACTTATTTTGAGATAAACTTTACAAAGAAGGGGAGGTGTGTGGAGTGAACTTTGCATGAGACTGCAGGGACCATCCTGCTGTGTATTGTCCATCCTATGCCTCTGTATCTGCTACATGGAACAGAGAATGCTGGTGCTGCAGAGGTCATTTCAGCCCAGGCAGATTTTTTCTGTAGCCCTTGGGGAAATGTCCATGGAGAAAGTCATGACACTGCCCAGCCTAGTAGCAGGGAACAGTCTGTAGTGGGAACTCTTTTTATTCTGGTCAAGAGCTGAGGTGAAAATAAATGGAACAATCAACCCCATGAAGCCCCTGCCTCTCTGTGCTCCCCCAGGATCACACTAAGTTTTCCTGACAGCCAACCTGGGTCAACCCTGTCACTAACCCCACTCCTGTTGAGGAAGAGAGACAATTATTAAGTTAGAGAGAGAGACAAATCCTGAGGTGAGTTTCTTCTAAGTTTAACTGTTATCCTGATTAAAGATACATACATTATTTCTTGTCTGAATGTATTTCACTTCAGCTAGATCTGGCTGTCAGATACTGTTATAACTTTTCTTCTAAAATAGAAAGTCTTATTGTATCAGGAATATTTCTTTCTCTCTGGATAATTCTAGGCTGTGATCACATTAACCTCCCCTTTGCTAAACTGCTGTCTGAGCTCTTGTAGACTCTCACTGAAGGGAGATGAGGCTAACTCCTCAAGCACTGGTACACAGCTACCCTGGAATATTTACAACATTTTTACAAATGAAAAAATACTCATAAAGAGTATTCTGGGTGATTTTTTCCCTTCCTTTTAGAGGTTTTCTTTCCCTCCTCTTACTATCCACATGTCCAATTTCTGTATCTTGGTTGCCCAGGCAACTTCTGCTGGCTGAGCCCTGGGTGCAGTGCTGGGTTTTCAGTTTTCTGCATAGAAGGAGGACGATGTGAAAGATGGAGGAAAAGGTAACGAGCTTAAGTGGGATAGGAAAGCCCAAAAAGATGACTGATGACAATAATGGGAGTTTTATTTAAAGGTTAAGAGTGCTAATAAATGCATTTATGGAGATAATTTAAAAAATCCTGTGGTTGCAGGAAATAGGAGGGGGAGATTTTACATCAGTGCATTTCTAATATCAGGTGCAGTGTAATAGCTAAAAGTAATACAAAGACATGAGTGACATTTGATAAGCATGTTAGTTAAACTGAAACTGATACAGCTCATGCTTTCCTTTGCATTTGGAAAGCATGAGCAGAAACTACCACCCAGGCAAAATAAGAGCATTTGAAACATTCTGAAAGTGCCTTGAGACTTGACTTAGATGTAAAAATCATAAACAATACCTAATACCAAGCCACCTCAGGTAAATAACAGAGGTTCATTTGCTATACTGAATTTGTTTCTCATTACTTATCAGTAGGTATTACTCTACAGATCCAAACTGACATTTGCTTCCTTTTATAAAGGTAGCTGGTCAGGAGAGACTACTCACTCCAACAGAGGGAAATTTTAAACATTTCAAAAGCCCCAAAAGGGTGTTCTCCCATTAAAATTTTCTTCTTATTTTGTGAATTTCAGTGTTTCTTAAGCAGGCAGCTTTCCTTTGTTCCAACAGAGTTGAATTACATGTAAATAACTCACCTCCAAGTAGTCAGACTTGACTCTGGATGCAAATGGGGATTAGGTCAGCTTGTACCACTGTGTCACTGGCTTGAGGGTGGTGGCAATGACTGTGAGCTTCTGCATGTTGCAGGCTCTTGGTATGTAGGTAGAGCATAGTCTTTGAATTCTGAGTTTCAAAAGCTTTTGAAAGCTTTTGACATTTTGCACCTCCCACTGATAGATGTGGGCATGGTACTTCAAAGATCATTTGTCTCACTGTGTGTTAGAAGAACAGGTGACTTATTCTAACACGGAAAGGAAAAAAAACAGAGTTAAAGTAATTTTAAAATCTCTAAACAATAAAATAGAAGATATAAAAATCACAGTCCTGAAAGAAAGCCATGCTGAAGATAATTTTATAGTGTTAAAAATGCTAACAAAGCAGAGAAAAAGGCAATCTGCACAAGACCTTACCTGATATTAGAAATGCTCTTACTGGAGCTCCCAGAAGACAGAAAAATTTCATATTGTCCTGGCTTTCATGAGGAAATGAAAGACTGAGCTTCTAGAAGTTTCAAAGAAAACTAATTAAAAGAAAAAAGAAGCTAAAATTAAATTAGAAATGGTCATTAATGTGTGAATTGTGAATTGACCTATTATATGCATCATTGTTTTTCTCAAACATGCTGGAAAAAATAAAATTTGAATTGTTTTCTTCTCACTGCAACTCCTTACAACAATAACTGTAGATAATTCACAAGTTTGGATGAAGTTAATGAAGTATTTAAAAGTACCAGGTTTTTCATCATTTCCGATCAATAACCTTTCAGTCCCAAATTTGGAGGTTGAAGGGATGACAGCTTTTTACTTCCAATCTTCTGTTTCTCTTATAACTATCTTCACTGTAATAGGGAAATTCAGAGATGGGACAGGGAAAACCAATATCTAAAATGAAAGCTGAAAACTTAATTCTTCTGCAGTATGGTCTTAATTTTAATTTTAATGAAAACTCACTTTAAGTGAAAAGAGTTGCATCATTTCTAAAGCATTTTAAGAGTTTTGAGTAAAATTTTATTCCGTTTTCTTCTGATTATTGGTGTTGTTTGGATTTAATATTTCCTCTACCTTTAGTTGTCATTTGTCCCTTTATAAATTTTCAACATGTCTTTGATGATGACAGTTTCCTAAGACTTCAGAATGTTGATTACTTTTTGATTGATTGGTTGATTAAAAGTGAGTTCTACAATATTTCCTTTAAAAATCCTTTAACTAGACTGTAAAATTGCTCAGACCATAATCAAGGCATGCATTTTCCAAAACCTGTCTTTATTATTAAGTTTCCAAACTTCCTGATTTGCTGTTCCTCTGCACTTCCCAGTATAAATTGAAGGGGGTCCCTCTGTGTTTGAGTTCTTTGGTAGTTAAGCATTTTTCAGGTACTTTTCTTCTTACATTTTATACCAGAATTTAAGTAAATGTTCAAGACTACCATTCAACACAGTATTTACAAATGGAACTGTTGTTTCTCTCCTAACCTGGACTAGTGTGAAAACAGGCTACTGAAAAGTTCAGAAATAAAGAGTCACAAAAGGAGACCACAGAGATGTGTCTGTTCACTCTCAAGACATAAAAGGTGAACAGTGAGTGTGATCATCCTCTATAAATATAGGAAGAGAAGAACTGTTTCTATTTAAGGCTAATACTGAAAGAGAAATAAACAGATAAAAAGATACCGTAAATAGACTTTGAACACATTTATGCTGGAAATAGGATGAAATTTCCTAAGTGCTAGAGCATGGACAGTCTGGTGGGATTGGTGCAAAAGGAACAAGAGTCAAATTAATTTGAGGATAGAATGGGTGCAGAATAATCTCTGGCATGTTAGAAATATGTAATTGCAACACAATATATACACAAATGCCTAAGGGTAACTATTTGGTATGACTGTGGGAATGAAGTCAGTGATGTGATTTCCTTTTCCTGGTTCTGTTGTAATTTCAGTCCCAAAAAAAGTCAATTTCAGAACCACCTTAAACCACATATCTTACTTAGAGTCTGCTTAAAAGCATTGTCCAGGCTCAGAAGAAGAATCTTCCTTTTAAAAATGGTGGGACTCTATAATGCCTCCCACATCATAAACAAGTATTTATCCTGTTACTCCCTAGCTGCTGAGCTTTATTTTCAGAGGTTATAGATGTGCTCTCTACAAATCAATCAATTCATGGGTTCCCCATATAGGTCCTCCTCTCTGCTCCCAAGCTTTTCTAGTCAGAAAATGAAAATCTCCCCTGGCCTCCCAGGAATCTGGAGATGCAGTGAGAGAAAACCCTTTGGTGCTGCAGGATAATGCATGTCTGGAGATCCTCAAGGAATGGCCTAGGCCATGGGATTCATGTGCTCACTGCATTTTGCATGCCCAGAAAGAAATTCTTGTACAAAGCCAGTCAGAAACGTGAGCTTGAGACCTCTGAGATTGCTCAGGTGGGAGAAGAGGGAATGAGTGGTAGGGAAGGGATAGAGGAAAAACAGAATACAAAGACAGCTTCTATTTATCTCTCTGTTTTGGGGCTGCTGGAAGGTTTTTGAGGCATTTTAAAATCCTAGAAGCATCTGTAGTTTATGTGCAGAGTGTGGGTAATGGACTCAGGCTTGAAGACAGAACTATTGCAAGGCTGCCTGGAGCACATGGTAAATATTTATGGACGTGCCAGGTAAAAAACCACAATGAGCATATCCTTATCAAACAGTTCCAGTAATAACCTTTCCTAGCCACCATTGTGCTTGCATTTTTTTTTTCTGTCATGAATTTTTATATGACTTTCAGTGTTTTGTCCTCTGGTTTGTAAAGGGAAATCGACAGCTATACAATTATAAACTGAGGAAAGTGGCTCTAAATTTCCATCTTAAAAGAGGTAAAGGATATCTAGAAACACCCCAAGGCATGTTCCTGTGGGGATGTTATTTAAAGACCCATTTTTTTATCCTCTGTTCTCAAGACAGAACATCTATACAGAGTTAAAACATAGCAGATCCTTCTGTGATAATTCACGATCAGGATTAATGAAAATAGTGAAATGCTGTGTTAATCTAGATTCTTCCCCTTCCCCTTTATAATAACATATTTTTTTCTTTTGTTTTCATTAAATATTATTTTTTTCCTTCCGGCAGACAAAACAGTAGCACATTCCGCAGACAAAGTGTGTAGGTGTGTTGCCAAGGACAACAGTTTCAGACATAAATTGCTTTTGAACCACAAACCCTTTCGTTGCTCTTTATTGAAGGCCATCTGTATGTTGTTATGTTAATTGAAGGCTTTCAGCCAGCCCTCCTGAACACAGGGATTCGGTGTGCTAGCAAACACCCAGCTTACAGCCTTTTACACAGGGTGGGGACATTAAGTTTCACTGCTACAGGTATGTCCCAACATAAAGTTTAAAACAAATTTTATAAAATAGGAGGAAAACTATTCTTGAAAGAATCATTCCTTAAATGCTGCTAAAAGGGAATGAAGGAAGCTGGAAAAAAAAAATTCCAACTAATGATTTCATCTTATTGATTAAATGTACATGAGAAATAAAGCACAATGCACTGCCCAAGACTGCCCACTTTCCAAATTATAATTTCATAGTGGTTGCCTAGATTCAATCCTTCCTCACTATCAGTTTGATCTTTGCCTTTTCCTAATGAAGGTGGTGGAGCTTAAATGAGTTTCATGTTTGCTGAACTTTGGACTATTTTACCAAAAGAAAATTGCCTGACAATATGAAAACTTCAGTCAATTGGAAAGAAAAGTTACCAAGGCAGAAAGTTCCTTTTGCTTTGCTATCAGCCTTGTCCCTTGACATTGTCTGAAGGTAAAAATGAGCCGAGTTCTCAGGGAAAGAGTGTAATTGATGGTTTTATGAAATTGCACTGACTTCTGCCATCCTAAGACCTGGCTGTTGTGCTTTGTTTTGTTTTTTTAGTCACAAGTGTGATCCGTGTCTGACTGGATCTAATTACAAACTTTCAGGTAAATAAACCACACGGCTTTTGCTCCTTTTATGTTCCCAAAGACACTTTTGATGCCCAATGAATTATAAGCATTATAATATTAATGGTTTAGTTGCAGAATGCTGCAGAGTTTCAAACACGAACATCAGAAAGAGGTTTAATTAAATTGTTTCAGTCTATCCATCCATTCAGCCCTCAGACCTGAGATGCTATTTTCTGGGGAAAAAAAGGGCTGGATAGCTGATAGCAACATCATACATACAAATGTTCAACACCCATAAAATACTACGGATCTTTCTTTCTCCAAAAGAAACCCTTAAATTATGGCAGCAAAGAAGGGATGGCAAAATGTACAATTTTTGCATCTGACACTTAGTTTTATGTTTTAAGAGGACTTTGTGTTGGTTTTGAGTATTAATGTCCCTGTTCTCTTAAACACCTGTGGAAATTCAGAGCAGTGGTAGGAGTTGGGCTCTCATCAGCTGATAACCCTCACCAAAGGGCCAGGGCAGTTCTCACTGGCTACATGGATCAGAGCACCAGCCTCCACACAGATATGCCACATATTGCTGAGGGTAGCCCTTTTCAATTCCCTGAAAGTGAGAACTACAACTAAAAATGCCCAGGGAAGCAAATCCTCTCTGAAAATGATCCCATCTCTTTTTAACTTGTATTTTCCATGATCTTGAGAAAGCTGTAATGTCAGCTTTCAAGTCCCTCTTTGAGGTGAGACTGTAGTACAAGCTCTGCTGAAGCACAAAACTGGGCTTCTGTTGTGACACTTAGAGACAGCTTGTTCTCAGCAAACATCTCACAATTTTCTTTAATGTTGTCTAAACTAAGCAACGGAACCAGGCAAATTATATCCTAGATATTCAAAATACTTCTAGAAGAACCATTGCATCTCTGAGAGCAATAAATAACAGGACAAAGACTCTTTGCTTACCTTGCAGAGCTTGTCCAGACCAGAGACTGGAGGGTGTATCAGCCCCTGTTGATCTCTCCTTCCTGCAGCACTTGGACCTTGAGCCCCAGAGCTCACACACCCCATAAGTGCAGTGGGCAGTGTTCTGAGAGTCCCAGGCTTACCAGCACTCTTCACAAAGTTACCTGTTACCCCAGGGCCAAGTGCTCTGCAATGTGAGGCACAGAGACTCCCAAAACCTTCATTTTTTGGCCTGAGTGGTAACTAAGTCCCTGGTGGGTTGAGTTCCTGGCCAGATAGTCTTTAGCAAGAATTTGACCCATCTGTCTAAAGAGCTGATTTAAGGCTCTGGTTACTGGGTTCTGTATTGGTGTCTCTGTTCCTCTTTGCTTAGAGCAAAAGTCAGGGAATCTCAGCAATCAAATATCCAATCCCTGCCCTCCCACCAGGATGCAGAGTACAACAGGCTATTTGAGTTAATAAAAGATAAGCCAAATAGAAATACCTCATACTTGGTAGATAAGGGAAAATGGCTGCAACAGATAATATAGAAAGTAAGGAAAAGAGAATATCACAGCATAACAATAGGATTTCTAGTATCAGAATAAGAAAAGGTAGTGGGCTGGTAGATTGACAGCACTGTATGTGCATCCAAATCTCTGCAAAAGTCAATTTATATATCAAAAGGTGAGTGAGAATATAAGGGAGAGAAAATACAGCATTTGAAAGGGTTAGAAATATAAAAATATATGTATTGATGTACATGATTACTGGGGAAAGACCTGCAGAAGTATCATTTGGAAAGTGCTTATAAAGAATAAAAATACAACAAAAGGTATGCAAAGTTACTTTGTGTTTCTGGAGTATCTTGGATATACTTTTATAAAAATGCAATTACAGAAACTTGTGTAACCTTGTGTAACTTTTCATGTGTGTATTGTCTGGACAGATTACACCTTTCATGTGCACAGAGAGAAATCCTACATTTCAAATTATTTTTCAAATGAGTTGTTTGAAAAGGAATTTTGAAATAATAAGAAAGAAAAATGCTAGCATTTAACTTGGCAGAGATGAAATCTGAGGGATTTGAGGGATTTCCCTAATTCACACCAGTGAAAAGGATCACCTGCCATCCCATGTTTAACTCATTTGATAAAGCAGAACTCCCTAAATAAATGGCTCTGGGTTGACTTCAACTATTTAAACAAAGGAGCTGAATCATTGATGATACAACCATAAGTAACAGAAGAAAAAAAACATCGATTACTTCTGATTCCTTCTCAGAAAAAAAAGCCATGGTGTCATGGGCATTAGTCAGTCTGTCAGTCTCCCAAAAGAAGCAAAAGAATACTCAGTAAAAATTAGACTGTAAAATACAGTAAATGGTCTGAAAGTGAAATCCAGCACTTCTGCATTGGCAAGGAGCAGAGCAGAGAAGCAATCTCTTTTCCAGCTCTGGTGCTGTCGTTCCTATGCTTTGCTTGCCAGTTTTCTTTAGCAAACCAATCACACTCAGCAGCTAAAACACATCTTGCATGTCCTCTTCAGTTGTACTAGAAACACGACAATTTTTATCTGTGAAAAATCCATATTTCTTTTGTCCTTCCAAGTCCTGTATTTTCATAGTGCTCATCACAATAAAATTTAAGCCCTCCTAAAGTGAGTTAGATCTATATCACATGAGCTTTTTAATATTTCCAAGTAAAACAAAATAAATCACTGTGATATTTTCATAAATATCTGATTCTCTTTTTCAGCCATCCCCAGCTTTTGAAGAAAAGTGAGAAGCTTAGAAATAATTGATTTCTGGCATTGATATGTAAATAAAAGCAAACAAAACACAACAAAAAAAGTTAGAATAAGTGTGGGGTTTTTTTAGCAAAACAACTATAAATACCTTTCTCATCAACTAAGGTGGCAAATGGAGACTATACAAAAATGCATCCATCTCATTTACTTGGGGCTTATTCTTTTAATTTATTTAGGAAAATATAAAAACAAAGGCCATGTGGAAATGTATGGACTTACCCTCAGTGCTGAAGTAAATTTTTTCCTGCTCTTTACCACTGCCTAGTCAAAGTAATGTGAATGCTAACTAAGCCCATTTTCCTATTTTATAATTCCACTTTTACAACACAGTGCAAACAACCCAAATTTTCCTCCAGGAAAGGAAGCACAGACTCCCACATAAGACTTTCCCCAGTTTCTTCTCCTGGCCCAAAGTCAGACTTCACCTCATGAGTCAGAAGTTCTTCACACATTGAATTGTTTGGCATTTGCTTGAGAAGAAACAGCACAAACCAGACAGGACTGTAGAAGAAGATCCAATGACAACAGTAAAATCCCTTTCCTGAGACCTCTGTTAGGGGAGCTATGATGGATATTGCCTGGAGCTGCTGTGTTGCATTTTGGGAACTTCTAACTAGTGCTGAATCTAAACTTCCCATGCAACAAAGACTTTGTACATCCAGAGGGAAGGCTAGCAGCTGGCCCTCATTTAGACCCATTCAGGGACCTGCTTGTCAGGGTCCCTGGGGTACAGGCCAGGAGGGAAGCTGGGTCCAACTGATTTGGTTTGTGCTGCTGTTCAAAGGGACCTCGAGGGGATGAAGAAATGTGCAAAAAACAAATCTCATGACATTTAATAAAGAGAAATAAAATATCCTCTACCTGGGGTGAAATAGCCCTGTGTACCAAAGCGGGCTGGAGGCCAGCCAGATGGAAATGCTCTGCAGAAAAGGATCTGAGAAGAGGGGCTGCTGGGCAGCAAGTTGACCATGAGCCAGCAATGCATCCTCACCCTTCCAGCCTCAGCAATTCTGTTATTTTTTATGCTGACATGTTTTCACATCTTCCTGAAACATTTCATGTCAGATTTTCCTCAGACTTAGTAAAAATCTATCAAGTGCCCCTCCTGCCAGCTGGCTGAGGCAACAGCCTAAGCACCAGAGGGGACTTTCACCCATTCTCTTTCACCTCTTTGTAACTTGAATGTGAATCTTTGATGCTTCCACACTGGTTGCTCTGTAATGCAGGTCCTAAGCACCACAAGCATATGAATTAGAACATTTGTAAGTACAATAAGATTGGCAGAGGAGTTATAATGATGTGGACTGATCAAAAGATGACTTTCATTGTGCAGTTGAGAATACTGCAATTCAAGAGAAATTAAAGTCTTCAAAGTTGTGGTTATACTGCTTAACAGATGGGCTTCTTCAAAGATTCATTATTAATCTAACAGAAACTATAAATACCAGAGTTTGAATTGAACAACCAAACCACACACCTGCCAGTTTGAATCCATCAGGAATATGATCAGATCTCTGCAGCAAGCGCAGTGGGGAGAAAAAGCCAAACTCCCTGCTGGCTAAAGAAAGCAATATCAAGCACCTTGTCTTGATAGGTGAGACACAATGATTGTTTTCAGCATATAAATGATTAAAGCAAATGGGATGTAATTAAATTTCATAGAATTTTTAGAAAAAGAAAAGCACAAATGAAAACACATTTTTATACAGACATTGTCATTCTTGGGAACAAGGAATCTTAAAACCTGTGATTACCTTATGGGAAAAAAAAATGCAGACACTTTTATGTACTGTTCTTCATCCTCTCTCCCCAGCATGTCACTGCTTCTAGTGCTCAGATCACTTTTAGAAAATTGGCTGCGTGTTTTAGGTCTGAAAAATGCAAAGCAGCAAAGGGCAACACGGAAAGGCTATGCAGCAACACAGCATTTCTAGATATACCGAGGGTAGACAGAAGTCAGGTGAAAGGAAATATGAATGTAATAGGATTCTTCAAAATCCCTCCTGCTTTGGGTTTTGGAGAGCCCATCCTGACAGCCATGCTGCTGTGGTTGCACAGCTGTCAGTACCCTCACCACCTAAATCAGCACTAGCTGCTGCCTTTGCATGTGTTGAAATCTCTCCATCAGTTGTCATTAACCCCAGTGATAAATCCCTGTACTCAAGAGGATGAACAGTGAAAGCAGGGGAACAGACATGCAGAATATTTGTATTGGACCTGGAGGGTTTTGACTAAGAACAAGCTTGGAGCTGATGGGACTGTTCCAAAAGCAGGGATGGTCATGCTGGGCTCTTTGCCACTTCCCTGGACAACAAAGTGAAGGTCTGTTCTTCATCCTGAAGGAAAATGTCCCTTTGGCAGAGACTGCTGCTGGACAAGAAAGTTTTCAAAATTACTCCATGTCCCTCACACTCTGTAGTAACTCTGTAGTAACCCTGTAGTTACTTACACAGGAGATGTGGCCTTTGTTGCTTGGTTGCCCATGGGTGATTACATGCAGCAATAATCTACATCATGGGCAGCAAGCACAGGGGAAAATCAGTTTCACTTCTGCTCAGCTCTCACCCCATGTATTTTTGACTGCTGCAATGCATTCATTTAGTAGAATTCTTCTGTGCAGTGATTTGCTGCATTTCGTCTCTTGGTAGCATGTTGGAGTTATACTTAAATATTTTAGCTGAGGTCTGGTAGGCTTCACTTTGTTTTCTCCTCACCACTTTTCATCTGTTGTAGCTCTTCCTTTCATTGCTAAAGCCTTGCTGTATCATTGAGTGTTAAGCTTCATTCTCCTTTGAAACCAAAAGGGAGTTACCCTAGAAAATGATGGCTTTCCTTGCTCAGAATGGGTCACCTCTCACTCCTGAAAATCAATCTGCAAAATGTAGATTTTTGTCTCCCCCTCTGAGCTGTGTGTCATGGCAAGAGGTCCAGCATCTGTGCCTTGTCTATCGAGCACAGCAGCTCTGAGAGTCCCCTGGTGAGGCTGGGTGTCCTCGGTCTGCAGTGCACAGAATGGGACTGGCCCAGCTCTGCACTGCCCACATTTTAGACCACAGGAGACACAGACAGGGGGTTATGAAGATGCAGGCACAGATTCTCTAGCTGATTAAGGTTAATTCCAAAGCTGGGATCTGGAGGAGCCTGGAATTTCACAGATTTTCACAGTCTGGGCATATTTTAAATTTTTAACTGTGACAACAGAGGGGTCCTGCACACAAACACAGCTCATGCTTGAACTCAGCTGAAGATACCAGCCTGGTGCTGTGCTGAAAAGGCTCCCCCTTGCTGAAAGGCTAAATCCTCTTGGATAAAACAGCATTTTTAACCTGAGCCTTGCATCCAGATGGTTCAACAAGCTTACTCCTCGATGGATGTGAAAGACCACACAGGCATCCTCTGTCACCTGGGACAAGCAGCCTCTTGGCTATGCCTGTCCAGCTGTAAAATAAAAATAAATTGCCCACTTCTGTGAGGTCTTGTAAGGATTGCCACATTGAAAATTTTTATATACTCAATTAATATGGAAATGTAAATATGGTTAATGAAAAATCATAATTATTACTCAATTAAAATGGCTAATGAAATTATTAATAAATATGGCTAATGAAAAATCATATTTATTAATATAAGTTAAATTGTATTTCAATGCTGTCAAGCATGATTCAGGTCCAGACATTGAAAATTCACAGAATCATAGAATATTTTGACTTGGATGGGACCCACAAGGATCATCAAGTCCAACTCAAATAATTGGACTGCACAGGGATTAAACCCATGACTTTGGCATCATGAGTTGCATGTATCATGACCCATGACCTTCATGCTCAAACCAACTGAGATAACCTCAGGGCCATTTAGGGGTTTATATTTGATTTTGTAGCTGGCTGAGAATCACTTGTCTCTAAACCCTGAGGTGTGGAACCCCAGCCATGGTAAGAGTGCTGTGACTTTGCCCTCCCATCTCTGTTCACATTCATGTTTACATAACTCAGGCTATGCTGCTGCACAGGCTTTGGACATGAATTCTAGAGGAAAACAGAGGCTGCCATTTGACAGGGAAAAGAAGGATGGTAAATTTTTGTGTAAAATATATTTTCACCAAGAAATGTCTCATCCCAGTCCCCATCCTCATGATGTGCTTTCTCTGGCTGACACCATCAGTCTGCTCCCTTGCAGGGAGGAAATGTGCAGTAAATAAACAGTCAGAATTTTTTAGCTAGAGTTTTAATTAATTTTTCTTTGAAACAGCTTTTTCACAGTTCCCTATTCTCATGCAGGGTTAAGGTTATCACAAGTGTGGGAAAAAAAGAAAAGAAGTTTTGTGCAAACAGTGTAGGCAGGGAGAGCAAATGAAATTGGCTGTTTGAACTCAAAGCTGTTCATTACTTTGGAGGAGACCAAAATTAAAGGCACATGAGGAAAAAGGCCAGAAGTTCCTGAAGAATGCTGTGTACATACATCCTTCAGAGCCTCCTCCAGCACCTGGTTATATTTAGAAGGTGAACACACACTGCTTTCACTGGAGAGAAAAAGTAACATGACAAATTAATAAATTAGCAATCATCTGAAGTTAAGGATTACTTTTACAGAAAAGTAAAGATATATTCCTTTGCTTCACACAAAAATAGACCCATGAACATGAAGAGATCTAGTCTTCTATCTAAACTGCTTGAGCTCTGGTATGTCAAAAGCCACCACAGTGACTCATTTCAGGCAGTGTTATTCTAGCAAGGTACTATTCTAAAATATATTCTTTATCTTTTCTTTGGCTTTTGGATGCTCCAAACAATGTATACACTACCTGGTGAACAATGCAGACATCACTTTTAATAGAAGCTGAAATAAATGGTTCTTTCTTCCTACTGCCTTTAATTTTTTTACTTTTCTTTTTAATAAAACCATTGTGATTTTTTCTTGAGGTGCTTCATATACTCTGACAAGAACATTCTCAGACAAGAAGGGGGAAACTCTTTCTTCAGGAGGACATTTATGTCAGTAAGGTTCCCTGTTAATTTTTGATTGAGAAGTGGAGAAGTTTTGTTGACAAGAAAAAGAGCCCTCAGTGGCTCTTGGAAATGTGAAAGTACATCCCAAGCATAACAATAATCTTTGAAAGTCACACTCAGTCAGCAATACTTGTCTGAACCCAGTGCATGCCACAGCTGAACAGGGTAGAGGGGCCATTTTATTTTCTGAGTCCCTGGAGAAGCTATAAAATCTCCTCTAAAGTTCATAATTCCTCAGGCTCCATGTGCTTCACAATATTCAGCAATTGTGTATCCTATAAATCAGTAAGCCTTGATGCAATTTGAAAAGCCCTGGGTGGAGTTTTTAAGAAAGCTGGCTGTGGTTTTTGGCTCTCATCCCTGCTTCCAGATGGTAACACACGTTTAAAGACATTACATACATTTCCACCCACCACATGAGCAAATAAACACAACCCGTGCTAAAATTTCTGACAAAATCAAGGACCAGAAGTTAACAGATATGAAAAGGCAGGGTCACCAAACAGTCTCCTCTCTAGCTGGCAGCACGTACTTCACAAAGCGGCTCCAGCTCCTTCCCACCTCCTCAGCCTGAGAGCAGCACTATTCTTTGGCAGATAGCTGAGTCCACCTCGGTGCTGGTTTTGCCCATAGTTTTGCTTCACCTGACCCAGCCAGCCCAGGTCAGCTGGAAGCACGAGGTGCTCAAGGGACCTCTTTCCACTAAGCTGATACCACCAATTGCCATTCTTAGCTGGGGCAATTCTTTGTCAGTCTGATATTACTTATCTATTAAAGACTTATGCCTATTCTGTACTCTTGTAGCAATACTCAGAGCAGCCTTAGGCCAGGTCTGGACAGAATGACTACACATAGTTGCAGAACCAGTTTCGTTCATTATATTTCACTTTGGAAAATCTGGGCTAATCTGCAGCATACACATAAAAAATTTTTGCTTCCTGGAATCCTTATACAGAAACATCCTTCCATTTTATATAGTTTGGCTTTTGTTTATGATGCTGAACACAAATTTCCATAATGGCATTGATATATCACTGTCTACAAGTCATTACCATGACTGAGTTATTTATGTCCCTAAATGTTTACGTATTCCATTTCAACCACAAACTATTTATCAAACAAAGGCAATCACTGTGAAACAAACTCAGCCTTTTGCTTGTGAAGAATGATCCAAATATAAGCACTCTCTTCCTTCTGACTACACATTAATCTTCTATGAAATAAAAAGTCTGTCCCTTCTTCCAAGCCAGGAGCAGCAAAATGATTTCAGGATGAATTTTTGAAGTACTCCGTAGAAAATTGCTCTTTTGAGAAATCCTGGTCAACATTTTTAGTTCCATATGCATATTTCATAGCATAATAGATTGGTACTAAATGTACATAACAGCAGCATAAGAAAAATAGTTATTAAAAGGGCAGTAGTCATTTATTTAATAGCAATTTGCCTTCAAAGAGTCATGTACAATCAGTTATTACTTTACATGCAAAACTCATCCTATTCCTATTTTATTGGTCAAGATGACTTTATTTTTTTTTAAGGGTTGAATTGTTCATCAAGAGTTTTGCAAAGGACCTGAGAATAAGACTGAATTCCCTGGAGTGTGGCCCGGCTTTTGTTCTGGCTGAATAATCTGCAGTCATCCTGCAGCTCCTATGTCAAACTGGACCCTGCAGGCTGATTTTGCTGCTAATAATTTCAACATGGTTTGCTTGGACCATCACTTCCAGGCTGTCCATCATTTGACTCACTGTATAGAAATCTGCTGTCTACAGAGGGACTCCCAGAAAACAGAGACCTCCCAAGTCCATCCCTCTGTGCCAAGGCATGATCATCCATATTTAAATCATTCCCCACAGCTCTTATCCCAACAGTTCTTAAAAAAGTCTCAGTAATAGAAGCCCCATAAACTCTACCACCAGTAACAACACACTTATCTGATTGTTAGCAGCAGCATTCAACACTGCATTTAGACCAGGTGTTGAAATAATTTTTATAGAAGCTAAGCATTTAATACTCCAAATCACTTAAAACTTAAATGAGGCACATTATTTTAGACTTAGTTCAAAAAGCAATCTTGGCACATGATTTTTTTTTTTTAGCAATTGCTGGTTTTTCAGCATATTTTTCTAGCAGCTGATTGGTCCTGCTCCTAAAACTAACATTTATCCCTTCATGAAAATAATGTGAGGTACCTATCTCTGTAGTACAAATCACAATAACTGAGGCTATAAAACAAACATATAGACCTGTACCATAAAGTTAATGGTCAAATTATTCTCTGAGTTGTTTATCCACACAAAATACCCTTTTACTGATTTGCATATGAGGGACATACACATTTCTGGATTTTATTTTCATCATCTGTTTACTGGCAACTAGGAAACATGAAAGCACTAAACTCAATGAATAAATTATTTGCTGTCAACAGTTCACCAAGCACTCATTTTTTTGTTAGAACTAGAATACCATTAGTTAGCTTCAAAGGAATTCTTTTTGTCTAATTTTTTTTTCTTTTGAATGGATCAAATTCCTAGAATAAAACAGCAAAAGGAAACAAAAAGAAAGGCCATAGAAATTATCACCCTGTGTTGTCTTGGGTAAAACAGTATGTGTCAGCCTAAAAGTAGCCATGTCTGGCAGTGTTCCTCTGGCAGGTCCTGCCCTGGGCCAGCCACTCCAGCTCACAGCAGGCTCCTGGTGCAGATCCCTGCTAAATTCCCCAGCAGGCACAGGGATCTCCAGAAAGGTTTCTCCTCACTGACAAATATGCAACAGAAAATCAAAAATAAGGCAGCCTTTGCTGTGACAACTCACATCAGTCCCCAGAGAGCGGCAGAAGTACAAAGCAGCAGATAAAATGAAAACAAGTCAATGGGCTTTGGAACCCTAGGAACTGCTTTCCTGGTAAACAAAGGATGTTTGTGGTGGGAAGTCACGGGGTAGGATATGGGGCTAGAAGAAACACCACCTCCAATGACACATGAACAGCATTAGGGGCAGTGTCTGTTTCAGCTCTGTACGAGCCTCCCATGCTCCATAGACAAAAGTCCTAAGCAATAGATTGTAACTTCCACTGCCCCAAGAAGAAGGTAACAAGTTACAATTTTTGCCCAAGATGTCCTTAGAAAGGCAAGGAGTCAGCAGGCAGCAGTGGATGAACGTGGATAGGACACAACTTGACAAGGAATGACAGCTTTTCCAATGTCCAGCTGCAACACTCATGTCTCTAGCAGATCCAGAAAACCACATCACCACCAAAACATCTTAGGGTTCAGCTACTCAAGCTAAGCTGTGAGAGAAAGTTTATAAGGCACAGTGACATATTCATAGTCAAGTGTGGTTTTAATTGCAATCCAAATCTATTAATGGGTCCTTTAATTGCTATACATCTCCTGTGCACAGGGAGCTGAGCTAATCCAAACCATTTCAGGGCTTTTTTAGCTGGGCTGTCTCTGCATAGAAGTAGGTGAGGAAGAAATACATGACCTATCTGTGTGGCTCAGCCTCCAGGAGGTACAAGCTGAGGACAATTTTCCTTAAACTGTTCACACTACTTCTGTAAAAGGACCTGGACTAGCAGATGAATTGGAAACACCTGAACATCTGAAAATTTTAGGTGAAACGTTGCTTGTTAATTATTTTTTCCTAAATTTGGCTGGAAAAGGAAGATTTGGGAAGCTATCCAGGCAACAGACGAGGACAGGAAATTTGGAACCAAACTATGGAATACAGACATGTGTTGTGCCTTTCTTATTAGCAACATGCCAAATCCAAAGGTCTTCATCAGGCTCCTTAGCTCTGAGGGATTAATTAACAGTTGCTGCTAATAAGAGCTGCATGATAGTACAGTGCATATCCCATTTCTCTTGTAGTAATGTGCGCTTATTTCAATGAGTCCTACTTTGTTTTATATCTAGTTTGTACTGAACTGAAAAGCATATATTCTTGCTCAAGCTCACAAAGCAATTTTGTTTGTTCTGGTAAAAGAGCAAGGATGAAGCAGGCTTACCCGTAAACAATTTCTTTTTCTTTTATCAGTTCCACATTTTCCACAGATTGCTTGTCACAATATCAGAAAGGCACCACTTGAAAAAAAAAGAGAGCAGCCTGACACAGGTATTGGAGCTGAGATAAAATTGCAGATTTGGGTTCAGGGGAAGATAAAAGCAAGATAATGTGTCAGAAGATCAGCTTGCTAAGATTTGGCTAATATTACTTTGTGGTCCTAAAATATCTCACACTTTAGATACCTTACAATTAAAAATAACAACAACAGGAGTTATTACACCAGAGTGCAGTATTGGAAAAAAGACCATGCTAGCAGTGCATCCCAGAGGCTGTGAAAAGGGACTCTTTTAATTTCTTTTCCCTTAATTCATCAACTGCTAAACCCAAAACTGTCAGTGCAGTTCTCTAAAGCACGAATGTGACTGTATGTGCGTGAGTGAAATGCTTTTAACAATTTGTCAGAGCAGAAGCACTGATTTCTCCCCAGCTCAGCTCTGCTGACACATTCAGTGCAAACAAAGGGCCATGCACTGGGTGAGCAGTGAGGCTGGGGCTGCCAGGGATGCCCAGATTTCCTGCCAGTGACAGCCCCAGACAGGCAGAAGTAGGGCAGGTGTGCCCTAAATGCAGATAATTGGCCGGGCTGGTAAAGCCAACACGTGCTGCTTGCAGTGCCAGACAGAGCAGGTTCCCCTGACTCCTCATGTACTCATCAAACACGCACTTTATCAGGATCTGAAAAATATGATTCAGTTGTACATTATCCTGGCAGTCACAACCTCCTACCTCGGTCATAAAGAAAACAGGGGACCCCCACTACAGCAAAGGTTGGTTGCAAAGCAGAGGAAGTTTCCCAGCTTTATTAATTAGAAATGGTAAATTACAGATGACTCAAATGACAACTCTAGCTATGTTTAATGGAAATGCATTTAAATGTGTGTTTTACATTGTCAATGTAAGTATCAGAGTTGTTCAAGAGTACCATGAAATATTTTGCAAACATTAATAGCATAGCATCTTTCATTTAGTACAATTTTTATCATGTGGCCTTTCCAGGTAACATGAAGAATGCTTGCAAACAAAATAGGAAATCAACTTTTTTTTTCTTAATCTAATAAATACATCTGAAATTTATACCTCATTTCTTACTGCATGTTGAGGTAACATATATCACCTCTTAGAACTTTCTCTGAAAATAATGAAGAAAATTATTACTTAAATAATGACCTAAAATTTTTAATTCAAAATAGCTCATACGGACACTTTGATGTAATTATGATGAAAGCATAAATAAAAGTTCACCTCTTGAAAGCTAATTTCATAATTTTTAGCAATTATCTCAGTTGACATATGTATGGAATTAATTTTCTTACACAAAATTAAAAAATAATTTTAAAGTATTAAATTAAAAAGTAGAAAATGCTTAAACTATGTTATATAGTTACGTTATACATAGATATATTACTATAATATATGGTGCATTTATATTACAAAATACTGAGGTACTGATGCTTAAAAACTTGAAAACTGAAGCAAGTATGTTCCCATCCTCATAAATTCATGCTGAATTTAGGTTTTAGCATGGTTCAATGGGTTGAAAAGCAATAAATCAGCTCTAGAAAAATGGGTGAACTATATGAACACTCTCCTTGCTCTTCAGATTCCTTTCTGACTTAAATTTTGATGGTGTGCATTGCTCTCAGCCCACCTGAGCAGATGACAGAGACTGCAGTTTAACCCTTCCCTTCCCAAAGAAGGAGCAAAACACCCCCTGACAAAAGGAAATGATGCCCTGCTGAGAAGGATCCAGCACTGGTGGCTGACCAGCAGCTCTGAGTGGGGCAGGAACACCCAGGGGCTGAATGAAGTAAAATGCAGAGACAAGAGGATTCTGGCTGGAAGCCTGCCCAGGGCTTGTTTAGAGAGGCTGAAAAAAAATAGTTTTTTCAATCATTCCCAGAGACATATTGGTACAAAAAATTCTTTGTGCTATTCAGTCCCTACTCTTCCACAAATTTCACTATGCCAAAATTTTAGCATTTCATACTAAATCTGTGTTTTCTCACCCTCTCTTTTCCCCAGCTATCTATGGTAGATATCTGTGAAGTTTTACTCCCCCTGAACGATCTGGTTACCCCCTGCCCTGGCTGGAGCTCAGCTGGGTGAAAAGGTTTCCTCCTCCAGCTCAGCAATAGCTTCTCACCAGCACCTCTCTGGGAAACACTGGCGCATTTTCAAATCACTCTCTGCAAACTGCTCAGCCTACAGCTCCCTAACCTGATTCAGTCAAACCCATCAGGTTCAGTTAAGCCAAAATCAAAAGCACCTGGCCATGCCAGGGAGTTGTCAACCCCAGCCACTTCCACTGTTCCAGCCCCACCTTCCTACCAGAGGTCACCAGCTCCTCAGAGCTCCCACTTTAACTGATGGGTTTGGGATTTTTTAAATACCAATAATTGCAGAGGTTTTCTTTTAATGCAGTACAGTGAAAGAAAGAAACCAGCTCAAAATAGAGATGAGGGGAAAAGGATGACTTCTGGGCAAGGGTTGGAATGAGCATCCTTGCAGGCAAAGATGGGTGGCAACTGGAGACCCTCACCCAAACCTGCCACTGCTTCAGCAGAGCTGCAGTTCCTCTTCCAACCCAGATTGCTCTGGGGAGCCTTGCTTTCAGCTGGTGTTTAGGGCAATGGGCTTTCCCACTTCTTGAGCTGGCCAAACACAGGCTCCTCAAGAGAAAATTTGAAAGGTTTTATAGACTGCTCAGATTTCAACACTAGCAATACACTCTTTTCATATAAGGGGTTTTTTTCTCTTTACCCACAAAAAGGGATTTTAAGCCTAATACTGAAGATGCAGTGACTATTTATAAGGCAGCCTGGTCAGAAGTGTAACAGCTATTCTGTCTATAAGGTAACTGGTATGTTGAGGTGGTAAAGAAGGAAAGGACTGTAGTTATTATGCAAACCCAGAGGAAAGGGATTCAGGGAAGGGAATTAATTATCTCCTTGAAATTCAAGGACAAGATAAGGTATCCCTAAATCTTTAAAAGTGAAAGCTATTTAGGAAGAGTTATGGCTTTGTACTTTTCCCTGCTTTTGCAGTCCCTGTCAATAGTTATATTTTATTTAGCAAAATGCATTTTTCAATTTGCATTTTGTGTATTTGCAGACTGATCTGATGTTACATTTCCATTTAAAAAACCCCAAAACAACCAAAGGCAGTGTCCAACACCTGTCCTCCCACTACTAATCTTGTTCAGCCTGGGTTATTTTCTCTGTACCTTACAGATTAACTTTTACCACCTCCACTTCTCTCAGTAACTCCTCAATATTGTCAGGCTAGGCTGCATTTATTTAGCTGCTAGTCCCAGAAAAGAGGAATCAGATTTAAATCTTTACTGTAGGTTCCCTTGCAATTTAACCCAAAATAGCAATGAGGCATGCTTTTCTAATTACAGCATTAATGTTACTGGGCCAACGTGATTCTCTGATCTACACTGCAAAATAGCTATATAAAAAAGCAAATGCTTAGCTGTGTGGTCCGTGTTCTGTGCTGGACAGCCCAAAAGGGAATGGCTCTCATACTTGCCATTCCATTACTGAGCTATTTGTTACTGCTGACTTCTGTAGAGCTTTCTCCTTCTGCTGGAACCACGATACGGCAAGAGCAAAGAAACAAGCAGCGTTGCCAGCACAGAGCGAGCAGGCAGAACACATTCCACTGAAAAAAAAATCCTGAAAAATATAGTTAAAGCCAGACACATTTCCAAAGCTGGATCTGCAGAGAATAACTGCATGGAGGTATTTCTGAATCTCTGAATAGTTATCCTGGAATAACCTCTCGTGCAGACACCATGGCTTCATCTACACCGTGTAGGAAAAGCAGGCGTGCAGTCAGATTCACAAGCTGTCACAAGAACACAAAGCTCAGTTTGCTCTCAATTTTTAAAATATATCTTCATGTACTGAGACAGTTTTCAGCTAGTTCAAAACTCCATTCGCCTTCATCCTTAATTCTAGTGTTAAACTTTTACCATCAAACTAATTCACGTACTCTCCCATGTACCTCTCCCAGCTGTATCCCAACGCCACTCCATGATGTTTTCCAGACTTTGATTATTTCTTTTCAGTTTCTTTGTTATACCTCAGGTGTTATATCTCAGGTTTCTTTGTTATACCTCAGTTCTCTAGACTTTGATTATTTCTTTTGCGTTTCTTTGTTATACCTCAGGTGACAATGGTTTTATTCTTGACTATTATTCCAGACAGAACCTAAAAGACAACCAGGTTCAGGCTTACAAAGTCAACACAGCTATTTGGGGCTGCACTGCAGACTGTCAATAGCTTCAAGCCACATCTTGAGCAGCCATCTCAGTACAGTAGGGATGGTTTGAAACATCCTTTAATTTTTTAATTTATCCAAATGAGAAGGACCCTGCTGTCTCTTTGCATATTAAGAAATTGCAAACATACACTAGAGAGCCTGCAGAAACTATGATCTTATAATGTAAAGAAACTTTATTGGGAAGCCCAAAATCAAAATTACCCATGGCAACTTATAAAGACTGCGGATACTGCCTCTTAGATAATTTAATAACTCTTTGTACAAAACTGAGACACAACACAGGGTAAAGTGAGATGGTCATCAAAGGTTCCAGTAAAAAAGCAGCATCTCAAAGCATTGTTTCTTTTTGTTTAACTAGGTCACTAAAAACAGTTCTTTTGAATCAGTTGGAGGATTCTCCTTTCTTCTGAGCCAATGAATCCATTAGGAGCTAAAATTTGGGCAGGACTCTGTAGTTTTCCTGAAGATATTTTCTGAGGCCTGAAGATACATGAGCCTGTAAGAGGCAGGCAGGTTTACAAAGGTTGTGTGCGTAGGTACCACCAAGAAATCCTCTCAGTTTTGGGTTTCTAGAAGCTGTGGCTCCAGGAAATGAATGCAACTAGTGCTGCAAAAGGTTTCTGTTGTGCTGCTGTTTCTTTTGACATGGCTATTATTTTGCATCAACTTTCCAACAGAGCCTGTGTTTCTCCCTAGGGTGGTAGAAAGGTATACTTTGATCTACCAGTAAATTGAACCAAGCTGGTTAAAGTTTCTTTTCCATTATGGGGAAAAAAGATCTGCATTTTCTTCAGAAAGTAGAAAACATCACAAAAAAGAAAGGGGTGGGGGGGCAAAACATGTATAACAAACTTTCCATGTGGCTCCGTTGTGAAGTGGCTATGGCTCAGTCTTGCATCTCACTGCAGCACCAAAACCTGCACTTTCATTTAGAGTTCCCACAAATACAGCCCTTCTCATCAATGTTTTGGTCTTACTCCAGGCAGCAGAAGGCATTCTGGAGATTTCCTTCCCCTGAATCAGTAAAGAATGTCTCAGAATCACTAAGAAGAGCAGCTAGAAAATTGCTACAAGAGCAGAAAGTGTAATAAATCACACAGCTAAGTCAGGGGGAAAATGTTTGCTTCCTCTTGCAAGATGTGACAAACAGGAAAACATGATACAGTCAGAAAAGTAGGCTTTGTCCATTCCACTTTGGCACCCATAGCCCTTCTCTGCTGAAAAGATGTGTCCCTGCTGCATAAACAGGGATTTTTAAGCTTCTGAAACAAATTGGTCCTGAGCCCTCACTGCTTGTCGTAATCATAAAAGAAGAATAATTCCTGAGAAAAGTACAAGCTAAATCTTTAAAAAGGAGAAGAAAATGTCCCCTTTGTAGGAAAATGTCAGCCTGATGTGCAACTGAAAAAGTCAAGGCTAACAATGCTTATTGCCAAGCCACAAAAAAATGACTGAAATTGTGTTTTCTAGTTAGTGTCTCCACAGATGCTTCTTTTAGTTTTGTAATAAATGGAAAATTAACACAAAAGCTATAATTCTCCAATGCTAAATAAAACATTACATTGGTATGTCTAATGCATTAAGGTTCTGTTTAATGTAAATAAATGTATCAAAACTCATCTGTTGCCAATAGCAGCAACAACATATGAAGGGAAAGCTCATACTCCCTGTCACTTTACCAAGTCACTTTGCTGCTGCACTAGAATTACTGATAATTAACAGTGGCATGACCGAGAAGAAAATTAGGCCTCATCTCTAACGTGGATCTAAACATATTGCTGGTGCTTAACATATAAGTGTAGTTAAAAGAAACTAATTTTCTTCCTCCATACAACCACTCTTTCTAAATACATCCTTCTAAATGTCAGGCTCCCTGATGAAGTAAACACAGTGTGAGTCATAAGCTTCTTTAAATGCAATGCCACCATACTGAAAAATCTGGAAATGATTTTTAATTTTCCCTTTAATGACACTGAAGAGTGCATATCTGTGAGATGCCCAAGTCTGACATCTGAGGCAGAAGCATGGATGGAGCTTCTTATTGTCTGTAAATCATCGTGCATTCAGTACTTCTTATTCTACTATCTTGCCTTAGCTTTTTTCTTCTCAAAATTCAATAAATCATATCATGAGATTTAATCATAGCTTTCTGTATGAGTTATGAAATAATCATTGTCTGCTACATTATTTCTCCTTGATAACTTTGTTGCATAGTAGAACTCCAGACAATGTCCTTTGCTTCAAACAGCTAATTCTTTATTAAGAAAGAAACAACAGCAGTAGCCCATAATAATCCCTTTCATTATGCTCCAACACCCCAGAAAGTCCTTGGGGTTTTTTTGTATTTTAAGACTCAGAAACAGAAGGAGGAAATCTCTCATGAGACTGCCAAGAAAAAACAAAGGCGGGGGGGGGAGGGGGGGTTGGGGAGACAAAGGAGAGAACGATTATTACTGGAGTTTAAACCTGAAATTTAGAACTGATCCAAAGCACAGTGGACTCCACGTCTGAACAGCAAAACCAGGTTACTCCAGTGCTGCTTGTTCACCTTTGCCTCCCACAAGGACAAAGAGCATTCTCAGAGCTTGCACCTCTCCCTGGCTGGAGCCTCAGCACCTCTGAAACAGCCCAGACTGCTCAGAACAAGACTGGTGGAGATGATTGAGTTCAACCCTGCTACAAGCAGGTCAGCTGAAGGGAATAACCCAGTGGGGAAGGCAGCCCTAGTTCTTTCTGGGTCCTGGCATGTGCAGTCCCAGTGACGGACACTGCAATGGCCCAAGCAGCTGCAAAACTCTGGATTTACATTTTGCTTGGAATGTCTGTGTACCATGCCAGACAATTACACTGACTGGCAAAGACAAGGCATTACACAGAGCATCCAGTGGAAGTGTTGCCTACAGAAGGAAAGGTAAAACAAGAACAGACAACTAAAATTTATTTAAATACACTCTCTTAAAATTCATCCCAACTTTCAAGCCATTTACACCTTTGCTAACGTCTTATCTGTCTCTCCAGCTTTGTTTCTATTTTGTTTTGGCTCCTTTCTGTTTCTTTATGTTCCTGTTGTTCGTTTAACTGCTTGGTTTATGCTGGCTCATTCTACTTTTATCATTGCTGTTTTTTTTTTTTTTTTTTTCCTCAGCTTTCCAATGTTCTTTCCAATGTTTCCAATATTTCTGACTAGTTTCCAGTGAACAACTATATTCCATGCAAGTCAGGTGCCTTATTACATAAGAATCCTCTGAAAAATAATTGTATTTGTTTCTCCAGTTACACCTTGATGCCTTTTCCTGGTGTTAGGAAATAAAAGCTCAGACACGGTTAGAGGGTTGGGGGTCGTTTACCTCGGTATTTTAATAGGATCCCATTCGATGGCTTCTGCCGTCCAGGTGGAACGCGTCGCAAAAAGCCCCGTCCCCCCAATCGAGTATACAATTAAAGACCTTACACATTAGCATATCTAACTAGAGGGCCCAATAAGGGGCTAGGGTGGGCTAACTTCTAGTTTACAGAATCCGTCCTGCTAGGGGACCTTGAGTCCTTACGACAATAGAATGTTTGGTCTCCTATATCTACGTAGTTTCTGGGGTGTTTAGTCTCCTGGCCTACTGGACACCAAGAAACCAGGCTAAAGTATCATACCTAAAGCATCACAAGTATGCATGCTAATACTTGTGAATATAGTGAACTGTGTAAGAGGTATTTAAGAGAAAAGGCAAAAAATTCTTCAGGTATCACCTGGGAAGCTCAAACTACACACAGCTCTGTTCTAGAGTAAAAGATAGGAAGCTTGAAACATCTATTTTGCTTGAAACAAAAGACTATTTAAGGAATCACCAAAATTTGCTGGTTTGAGGAAATAGTTTGTATGGTCAAGAAAACTACATGAATTACTGTCTTTTTCCACTGCAATTCAAACAAAACAGGACATATACTTTGGAACTCCACCACCATCTTAAAATTATTTTCTGCTACTACATCTCCACTACCTTTAACTAAGGTAGCAGTGATTCATCCTGCATGGGAGTGAAGTAATGAGGATAAAATGTTCTCTAGATTTAGCAGAAGACATTGCCATTGATGTCATCTTGTGGTGACATCAGAAGCCAGCTGTGGTTACCCCTTGCTTGCCATCATGGAGTTAAAACACTTTAATGTTTGATAATCAAAGACGTAACTTACAGAGATGTTCTTAAAAAAAATCTATTTACTAAATAGACTTGAAAGGTTTTACTGCACCAACTGAACAGCCTTGAAAGAATCAGGTGCCTGCTCATTTCACAGCTACCATGACACATAAGGGGACTCAAATAAAAAGTGACCATGACATATACCAACATGAAATTCCAGAACTAAAATAAGGACTTGTGGAGAGCTTGTGTTTCAAAATACAATTTTTGTCAGTCTTGCTAAAGAAATGCATATTTGCAAACTGTGGCCACACCATCTTTACATGCAATTTGCTAGAACAGCATTTTATCTGTGTATACTTTAATATTGGAAACAGATGGGGCTTCTGCTGTGCTAAAAATGGAGCCGGTAGTTCAACTGTTGTCAGTAGAGCTGGGTGCCAGCTCCACTGCTCTGTTTTGGGACTGCTTCTCTCCCAAGCAATTCCAGGCTCCCTCAGTGACAGCATAGACAGAACTCTGAATACAGAAATTCAAGGGGAGCTGCATTCTCCTGGGACAGCCTGTCCCTTTCAGCTATCAAATGACAGTTGCTTGTTAGGGGAAATAACCAATAGGAGGTATTTGAAATAACATTTTCTTACAAAGAAAACAAACAAATTAACAGAAAATGAGAGCGACAAGACTGAAAGCTCATCTGTTTGGGAGCAGAAAAGAAAGTCAGTCTGAATCAGTGAAGGCTCTCAACATACAAGTGAGATACAAGGGGTGAGATGCTGTGAATTTAGAGATGAACTTTAACAACTCTTGCCAGCTGTGTTTGTGCATCTTTCAGCCACACAGAAAATGGAACATAATTTACCCCTTTTACCCACTGTTTATCTCTTAGGGTGTGCACACAGACAGCTGCCTCTGGTTTTTAAATTCCACCTTACCCAGCAGTAAGATCTGGATACAGCACACACCTACAGCAGGAAAGTGATCACACACTAAACTCCTGTGGCAGGAACCCTGCATTTTAATTAGAATTTAAATGTTATTTCCATTTAGCATAATTAACATTCCTGGTTAGCTGACCAAAGGCTACTTTAATTCTGAATGTAGGTGTTCACAGAAGGACTAAACGCTTTTTAATTCAGTCAGCATCAAGTGCCAGTGGAGGCTGGGGGTCTGCTGTTAATAAGCCCTCAGAAATCATCACATGCGAGTACTCATAAGAAAAGGCAAGCTGCATGTGCTAGCTTAACTCCATCATGTTATCTGCTAAATTATGGTGTCCTATTAAAACATTTCATATTGTCTGACAGTTAACAAAATTATGTAAGAACCAGATTTGTGAGACACCCTCATACTGATTTCTGCTTAAGTATTTAATTAAGTGTAAACCAGCCATGAAGCCCTGGACTTGAGGATAAATAAAGGTTAAAGAAAGAAAAGTAAATATCAAATGGAAATTAAATGCAATAAAGGGGGGTTTTACTCATTGTGGTATTTTCCCAGGTTAAGCTTTTGTGAATTTCATAAATGGCATCATCTGTTAACTACTTAAGCCAGACAGCAACCTCTGCAGAATATGCTAACAAAATTCTACAAAATTTTACCAGAAGAACTATGAAAAATTGAGTGATACAGAAATTAAATTGAATTTTCTCCCAGACGTACTATCTGCATGCAGCCAGACAAATGGACTGAGGTGGAGGTCACCAGTGCAGCTGGCATTTTTGGAAATACATAAGTACTTTAGAAGCAATAGTATAATAGAAAAGTTTCCCTGATGTTTTCTCAAACCATATAAATACTACTGAAGAGTGTATCATCCAGAAAGACAGGCTCAGCTCTTCAAATTAAAGAGGCTTGGAAAGCCATCTGCTCAGCACAGGCTCTTACTACGTATAATCAGGCACCAAGATGTAGAAGCCTTTATGAAATCTCAATTTCCCCACAGGGTGACTTGTCAAGCCTGTGCCAGGGCACACACCTTGGTGAAACCACCAGCTGCTCATGAGAAGATTGATGGCACAGAAGATACCCATAGTAAGTAATTCAGAGTGTGCTGTCACTATTATGACTGCCTGGGGATTTTTTAACAAAACAGTTTTGGCTTGGAAGAAGACTGCTTGTCAAAAGCCAAGCAACCCAGTGAAACAGGAACAGCATTACCAAGAGACATTTCCTCAGCTCTAGAGTGGCTCATGAATAGTCCTGTGACAAGAACATCTATCTCAGGTCTAAACAGATGAATTTTTTCCCTGCTCTTCTGAGGTTCTTCCTTGATTTGCACCATGGTCCTCATTGCAAGGTAGTAGGAATGAGTTTTTTCCTAGGTCCAGCCATGCTGGATGGAGGTCTTTGCCCAGGGTGTCACTGCTGCCCTGCTGCCCCAGGCAGCTGTGTGCTCACCTCTGCCTGCTCAGCCACTTGTGTGATAGGGTCACTCAAAACCAATTCTGCAAAATTGCTATTCAAATAACTTTATTCTGTTTCATTAAAATTAAAGGGCAGCAATTCCACAAATTGAGCAGGAGATTTCAGACACCAGCAGCATGCAGCTGAAGGTTACTGGCAACAGCCAAGACCTCCATCCTGGACTGAAGCAGAGCTGCCACATCCGGTGTACAAAGATGCAAGCCCAGCCACCCAGCTCCTCTGCATGAGCTTTTTCTTACCTTCCTTCCCCCTTGCAGGAAGGAAAGTTTTACTTCATAGGCTCAGTCAGTCAACCCTGAGCATCTCTCATCACGCCAATCAAAACATTTTTTTCCGTATGAGAATACACTTTTTCTGGCTAACTGAATATTTATTTTTACAACATTAAGTGACATAGCTCAGAAAGTGCAAAGGAACCAGCAAACCTAGAATTTAGTAATTATTGTCAAATTTAAAGTTTTTCTAGGTCTTAGAAATTTATTTTTTATCATTCTCAACTTACAGCATGATCTGCAGCTTCAGTCAATTATCCTGAGTTCCTGAAACCCAAGCAGGTACTAATTATGTAGGCAAAAGCACCATTTTATTGTTGCTATCCATTAATCCATTTAATTGTTCCATCACTATTCCTTCTTGATGCTCATCTCCCCCTTTCCTTCCCTGAAGCAACAGAGCTGATTTATAAAAGCCTTTCAGTTCCTTTCTGTAGCATACAAAATCCTTTAAAAAGCTAATCTCAGGTTTTGTTTCATTTGACACCAACACATTAAGCCTCTGAGAACTCTGTATTGTGCTGTCAGCTTACATTTCTTAGTGCTATAGGACTGAAAAGATGAAAATTAAGTGGCAAGCCAGGGCTCCCTCCATCAGCACTGGTAGGTAACTGGTTCAATCTGACCTCTTCAGTGCATTTTTGAAGGCAGCTGAACAGATTTTCTCCCTCTGTGGGCCCAGCTTCAATTTTCTCTGTAGCTGTTACACATTCCTGTTCTGAGGCCACACCAGCATCGCACGTAACTTGCAGGAACATCCTCAGCTTTTCAGTTCAGGCTGTGGGTACCAGCTCACATCAATACCAGCCACATCTTTCCTGTGCTGAGGGAAACAGCAATTCTTAATGCTTCTGTCAGGCTGCAGTGTTGTTTGCTCCCAGCCAGACACAGGAGCTAGGCATATTTGCTTTTGTCACTCATGACAACAGCCTGCAACTGATAAAAGATCGTATTTTCAACTGGTTTTCTTCTGTTCAGACTGCTTTCACAGTACGGGCACTGTGTTCCTACCTTCTGCCTGTGCATTGGGTTCTCTATTATGTGAGACAGGAGGTGGTTCACGCTGCCCAAGTACATTTTTGAATCTGGTGGTCCATGGCCTGACATCACTCACCAATGAAACAGAGCAAACACGTGTCAGAACCTTCCACTGCAGAAAATAGAATTTTACAGAAACTTTGTGCTTGCGTAAACTCCCTGTAAGAGGTGCAGAACTCATTGTGCTTTGTGTTTTCTCACCGGGGGGGGTGGAAGGGAAGGGATGTCTATGCTTTCATTTCAACATCCATATTGGTTTCTCCAGGCCTTAGTAAAGCCCAGAGGGAGAGGGGCTCCCTGTTCTCTGAGAGCAGCTCATGCACAAACTTCACACCAGCTGTGGCAGAAGGACCCCACTGCTGAAATGCTGTAGCTCCCCAAAGAGCTTCACTTCTGGTGCAGCAGATAATGGGCTGCTGGTAATAACTTGATTGTTTCTGGAAAGCTGTAATAGTCTAACACTGGTCAACATTTAGTCTGCTAAAAAGTCATCTCACAAGGCGCACTGCAAATACTTTGGTCTCTGCTCAACACAAATACAAAAGATAAAATCAGATTAATTTCATTTGGGTGCTCAAAACTGCCCCTTGAAAAGCTGCTTACAGAAACCTAGACTAGCATGCAAAAAATATCACAAGTAGAGAAAATAGATAAATGTATTTCATAATAAGCATACATCTGTATGCATAATGCATATAGCAAATGTATTCAAATGGCATTGATGTTCCTATAATCAGAATATAAATCAAGAATTTTTATGATGGATTGTCCTGTGATTGCTTGAAAGTCAGCCAGTAGCTGCAGGGAAGTTAAGAATAACCAATTTACAATGCATTTCTAAGTAAACTACCCATACCTACACACACATATAAATATTCACACACAAATATATAAAATGCCAAGGAAACTATGCATTATAAACAGCCTGTGTAACAAACTATCCTGTTTTTAGATATTAACTTAAAAAATCATGCAGAGATAATAATCAGTAACTGCATAATTCCTATATTATATTCCTTTAAGACGTTTTCTTGTAGGATTTTCAGACGTATAAACACTTGATCAGTATTTATAATATGCAAGGAAAAAAACTTTCTACAAATATTTATGCCAGTGAAAAGAAAAAATGAAGCACTTCTCACAAGCCGGATAGTTCCTTAATGTGTTTTGAGTTGCTAAAAGGAAAAAGGCTGCTCAAAAAGCCATGCTCGCTGGAGCATGGAAAAATACAGGTAGATCCTGAAGAATCGATCTCAGTATCATCTCCTAATCCAAAATGAATTGTGATCTAGTCACAGATCACATTAGTGGGTAGCTTGCTTTAACTTGAAAAAAACAGCAACCCTTTTTCAAAAATGTCTCATTATGAAATGCTTACTCTGTGCAGGAATCAATGATGCAGCAGTGGGTTTAAAACTGTATTTTAATAAAAACAGTGTTTAGATTCTAAAACTGCTGCGACTTTTACAGAATTCATAGCAAGAAACAAAACAGTGTTATGACTAATTTGTGCTAGATTCAGTCCTTTTGTTTACACAACTTAAACTGAATAGATGTGCTCTGGATATTGGTGAGTGTGTAGAGGACTTTGCAAGCATTTTCATTGCATGAGAAGATCATTCACTTCTGTCCTAACGGATTTTTAGCTTCTTTTCCTATTCTGTAAATGTACCTACAGGGAAGGAAATCTGTATTAGTTGTTTCTCTAAAGCAACATAGGAAGGGTCTGCTATCCCCTGTGATACAGCAACACCTGAGCCAGGCACCACATGATTCATTCAGAGTTAATGAAGGAAATCAGGAACTTCTGGAATACATTCCCTTTCATCCCATAGCAGACAGCTTAACCAGACTGCAGAACCCTCCCTTTAAAGTGTTTGTTGCTCCCCATTCCTTAGAAAAGGAATTTAGGGGAGCTAGCTCTTAGGCTAATCATTATTAACAATTAACTCTGGTGAATCACTAGAATTGCTGTCCAGTTTAATGAACCTGGTTACCCATTTTCATCAGGTAAAGCAAGAGAAAACTGCTCTTAGCAACATCCTCCAAGCTGCTTTTCAACCTCTCAGCAGTGGGTAGGAGCAAGAAGGAGCCAGCACCATCAGGGCAGCCAGTTTGCCACTGTGCTTCCCCCTGTGCCCCGCAGGATGGGCTTGGAGAGCCACCTTTGCACAACATGGCATCAACAACATTTTCACTGCGGCACTGTCTGGGGAGGAATCCAGCAGAAAAGATGCACAAAAGGCCATTTACGAGCACACAGACAAGGGCTGCTCTGGCAGACCTTGGGAAAACAGTCTGGATAAGAGTCTGAGGGGGAGGAAAAGGCAAAGAAGCACTGAAAGACCCTGATCTCCAGCAGTGAACAGACCTAAGGCTTGCCCCAGCTTTCATATCTGACCAACAGATTATTTGCATAAGGCATGTTTATTTCTAGTATATATTCAGTCATTAAAAGCTCTTGATGTGATAAATATTTTGTTTCTGGTACAGCCAGATCTCAAACTGCACAAAAACCATTTATTGCTGTTCTTTAATGTTCCTTAATAAATACTGCATGTTTAATAGTGCCAGTGATTTTAAATATTATGATTACATGTGACATTTTCACAGTGTTGCCCTGCTAGGAAAGACTGCCTGGGAGTAGTTAGAGAGCAGCCACCAGGTCCTGTTCATTCAAGCTGGCATAAGTCCATGAGAAGGGGAATCAACTTGAACCTTTGTACTAGGCTTGTAACAATATTTTGAAAGGAGGTTTATCCTGACATGAACTTCCTTCAAAATGTAGAGCTTCTGATCCCAAGTGAATTGGCTATGACATTTAATCAAATTCATTTTTTAGGAGAGTTTATACAAGACTTGAAAAGACAAATAAAAATATTTTTCTCTCCATACATCCTTATTCACTCTCACCAAAAATTTATTTCATTTGGCTACAGAGCTGTATTTAACTTCACTGAAGTGTATCAGGCAAAAAGCTAGGACAGGAAGAGCACCTTCCCTTATTTTAAATATGTAGCTTCAGCTTTGACTGCAGTACCACAGTTTTGTCTATGAGGACAGAGATTTATGTGACTGCATCTGCATGCACTGGAGCACATTCACTTTTTTGACTCTCTGAAGTACATGAGAAGTTTCAGAGTGGATAGGCACAAGCTGTACCCTAGAGTTTAAGTCTCCAAGTGCTGTACCATAGATAATTTTATTTTTTATAGCCTAGGAATTGCCAGTTTACACAATCTGCAATACAAATTCCCTCAAGTTTTCGTTCCATCACACTTCAGCACTTAGGACACATGGATGCTCTGTACCTGGATAATGCAGTCCCAGAAGATTCACTGTCATAGTCCCATCACCTCATCACCACCCCAGCCAGGAGTACGTGTTGCAATAAGGCTCTGCTCATCTGTCTCTTACGGGTGATATTCAAATTCAACCCAATCTGGGACGTGATTCAGTGAATCTTTTCCTGGCAGAAGGAAGCAGGAAGATCTAAGTCGAAGTTTTTCCCATCACTTCACCTGAATATCTAATAAGGAAGGCGGCAGGTGCTGAGAGAGTGAAGCAAGAAAAGAAATACAGTATCTTTCCTTGGAGGAAGAGAAACAGAAACGAAGATTGTGGGTTTTTTTGCTTTAAATCCACACAAAGGGGTTTGTAATCTCCATAAGCTCTGTATCTACCACAGCTGGCGGATAAAGCTACTAACTGCTAGAAATACACAGATTTGGGACATGTTAGGATGTGTGCAAGATGTAAGACAGAACAGGGAAATACCTGCCTTGTTTATTGCTCTCCTTCCCCAAGAATCCATTAGAACCACAGTCTGGGCTAGACAGTTCTTTAGTTTGAACTCAATTTGTCCCTCTTAAATTCTGATCAAAAGATCTACTATTAGTTAACACTGTTATGTTCTCAGACTTACATCTTGAAAAGATACGTAGATGCTAGAAATCATCAATGATCCAGGCTGAGCACTTTTTACCCAAGAAAATCCCATCCTAACTGCACCTTTGACTGAGATATTTTAAATATTTAGAGACCAGACTTCATGATCTAATCTTCCAGGTATAGGTCCCTTTAAGTCTCATTTTAATTAACAGATGTTGATTGAATACACTAGTAAAATATTACCGCTCCTTCTTGACTGCACTGAAGCAAATAGATTTTCTGTAGGCTCAGAACTTAGCCCCATGACTCTTTTATAGCTGAACAGAAGAATCTACAAGAGACAGAGGTCATGCTGACTACAGGTCTGAGGACAATACTATTTCTTATTGATTTCTTTCATCTAAAAAAAAATTCTAGTCCACTAGCCAAATGTTTGATCTAGCCAGAATAACACTACAGTAGTTGAATAAATGACCCATAAATTTTCAGTAATTTACACTTGTTTTATGTTTAAAAGTCCTCATATAAAATTTCATTATCCCATAACTTTTCTGAAGTATGCTGGTTAATACAAGGAGAGCTCTAGCCAAGTAAAATACAGCTATGTGGTTTTTATTATTCCCCTTCAAATAACCAGGCATAACATTCAGCACTGATGTAAGAGCGCATATCTTAATCACAGCCATTAGGGTCTGTCTTTAGCTCCTAATGTTGAAAGCTAGAAAGATGAAATCTGTTAGATGAAAGAGAATGTCAGTGCTTGATGTATAACCCTCTTTTCTTTCCCATTCCTTGACCATAAAATTTACATCCATGGAAAATCAAAACATTTTTCCAGCACTATTATCAAGCTTTTATTCCCCAAGCTTTCACGTGAGAAATTATGAGGCTAATTTATATTTACTCTAAATCAATATGTTAATTACTCTACAGTCCTTATGTGTCTAACAGAATTAATGAGAAAAAGAAAACACATCTCTCAACCTCTTTATTTTCTCCACACAAAATGTCTGCAGAAGTTTAAATGAAAGAACAGACAGAATCGTTTTAGAAATATCGGTTAATGTGCAGAGGGCTGTGAGGTCAGAAAATCTATTTCATGAGTATTTATATATAAACATGGAGATAGAGAACAATATTGAAAATTAACTGTACATTTTTATATATAAAGTAGAAAAATGCCAAGAAGAAGAACTAAAAGATATCTATATCTATCTATCTATCTATCTATATATATATATATTTCACTGGATGAGGATTCAGAGAGATGTGCACAGTGACCCAGCAAAATAAGCTCCTGATCACAAGACACCAGTATCAATAGGGCATGGCTTCAGGAATGCTTTCATTTCCCACATCCATTTCTATTGAAGAAGAGACGAACATTCATGTTGACAACCAGTTCCACAATCACCCAGTTGTTAGCACCCAAACTCACATCTTTTAGGATGGCACTTCAGCAAAAGGAGGAGCACAAATTGTCTTTGTTATTGATTAGCTATGTATCTCAACTGACTGCAAACACAGACAGGATCAGTCACTGTGCATCAGCTGCAGATCCAGCACTAAGCAGGCTCACCACTCTGTTTGCAAATACTGTCTGTCTGTTCTCTTATTTTCTAACCCTCTCATGTCATTGGATGCTTGTTTAATACAAAGTAGAGTAGCTCCAAACCACGACCTTCAGACAAAGAACTCTTCATCTCCTTCCTCCAAATTGGAAGCAGATGTGGGTTCAAATATTTCTTTCAAATTAGTCAGTCCAGGAAGAAGCTGGACCCAGCCTTACGCTTCTGGGAATTTCCCCAAGGGGAGGGTTGATAGTTATTCTAAGAGGCCTTTTCTCCTTATGGAAGGAGAAACAAGACTTAAGCAGAAGAACTTAAGCAGGACTCTAGCCAAGTTAAAATGTGAATGAATCTCTTGGTTTCTGTCTGGACATCTTAAGTGCTTCTAAACCACACTCCATCTGGTCTAAGTTAATTCAGTTGGGTCTGAGACTTCACCTGTAATAAAAAAAATAAAATACAACCAAGTTTATCGTGATTGCTGATGTTGCTAAACCTTTGACTTCTCTAGTGCAGCTTTGTCCTATGCTAACTACGAATATCCCAGAAAATGTCCAGGTTCTGAAATAGGTGAGGCCACTTTGGGGAGGGGGAAAAGCTGGATGCAAAAGGTGCTGTGTCATTTTCCATCAAAGCCACTATCAAGGCCTTTGCACACTTCTTTACTAAAACAAACATAGCCAAGCTGTCTCTCCTTGGGTATTTTTCAATGTACTAGTCCCACTTTACTAGGCAAGACTTGATCTAGAAGTTCAGCTCTTCAAAAGATAAGTATCTGCAGCAAACCAGTGTTTATTTTCTCTGTGTTTTCCCTCATTCTATGTATAATGGGATAAACCTAAATTCTTTTTCCCTTTATTTAATAAATAGGCAGACTGCACACTGTGATGCATACCCATCATGTGGCAATAGCCAAGTTATGTAGAAAAACAGGTGAGAAATCAATCTCAGTAATATGGGAATACCTTATCTTGAGGTCTAAGAAACTCAAGAGATGTGATCTAAACTTACCTTTTGCCTTAGATACAAAGAAAAATCCTTGAGCATCTACTTACACACAAGAAAAAAAAGTGGTCAAGTAACATGATGCTTTTATGTTGCTCTTTTGTTGGACTGCATATAAAGATGTTTGATAGAAAAAAAAGTACTATTGATCACAAGAGAAAAAGAAAGGAGCACTTTACACCCAAAAACATTTTCCAGCAGTGTTACCTTGGATTAGAAAAAACAAATATTCACATATGGGGAAGACAGGTTCCCTGGTAACAGGCCAACAAAATGAAATTAAAACAGCAAGAGTAGGAAGCTTCAACAAATCACAAAGTGAGAAAAGGCAGCACCTTCTCATCTGTGAGGCTGCCATCTGGCGAAGACTTTTATCCCATTCCTTTGCCTGTCTTTAAAGCAACAAAAGATTTTGAAATGCTGACTGAAAAAGCAAACAGACAATAATCACTGTCCCTGCACAATGCAAGCAGTGCTTGCAGAAGCACTGCCCAAGACTCTCGATGCTGAGACAGGTTTCTGGAGGTGAGAGACCAGCTTCTGGGGAGGGAAGATATGCTATGGGGCTGCTCTGGGATAGTGCAATTTGTGTTCCTGAGCAGTGCCTGGGGGCACAACACTGCCCGTTTCACACATTTCTCCGCATATCACTATGAGGCATAGTAATTGTCTAGTCCTAAACCATGGGCTGAAGTTCAGCTCAATGCTCTTGGGAAGGGGAGGGAGCAAGGGAGAGCACAGAATGTCAGGCAAGTAGCAGATCCTGTCCTCTGCAGTAACAAAATGGTCCCAGCAAGTATAAGAAAGTGGGAATGAATATTAAAAGATTAATCAGAAGTCAGGTATTTTTTTTTTAAGGTTCATTCTTTTGTGAATCTTTTGTGAGATTTCTTACAAGTAGATCTAAAATAGACCAAATCAAATTTAGATCTTGTGGAGGGAAAAAAAGATTGTTTTCTTTCTAATTCCTCAGAGGTAAAATAATATTGAAAATTAACTGCACATTTTTAATATAAAGTAGAAAAAGTGCCAAGAAGAAGGATGGAAAGATTATCTGTAGACAGATGACTCAGACACCCTGTTGTTCAGCTGGCAACAGAAGAAACACGCGGGTCACAGAGCAGCAGTGGTTTCACCAGGCAGGACCGACCAAAAGCCCTGCTCTTCTTTATTTACCTATTTTTATAGGTTTCTAAGGACAGTCAAAGATTGGTGAAAGGGGTCAACATCCCTGAAGGTTTACAGGACAAAAACATGGTCAATCATTTTTCTCCACTCCAGGGAAAGGAATGAAAAACAATTCCACAAGTGTAAAACAATCCCGGCTGGGTTAGAAAAACAAGGACCATGTTTACAGAACAAGCATGGGAAACTACAGCTACAGTGTTACAACTTACGGGGCCCTGTAAAACCAGGGCGACAACACCCCACTTACTGAACAAAGCAAATTTTGATTCAAGTTTCTGCTGCAGACTGAGCATACCAGGTCAGGTCACATCCATGAAACCAAAAAGTGCTCGAGACAAAAAGCCACTATTTCCTCCATGGGTAAATGCCTTTTCCTCCAAACTTTGCAGCAGAAATCTTGGCTACCTTGAAGGCTCAGGCAATCCTTCTACTGAAATTGAATAATTTCAGTAGCAATACAGTGTTATTTGACACAAAAAAACCAAGACTGCATAGGAGATGATGAGTGTTAACAATTTGAAGCATATCTTTAATTTAGGTGCTAATTATCACAAAGTATTCTTAGCATAAATATTTTTCATATCTTTTTCTTATTACAGACTCCTTTTTTTTTTTTTTTGCTTTAGTTACTGTAAAACAGTCTGCCTATTTTTGATGTTGTCATGTCCAGAACTGAAACTCAAAGCTTTCTGGTCCCAAAAAGACACAAAAAAGCAGGCCTTTCTTCTCAATACAAGGGTTAATAGCCTCACATTTTACTAGTGGAGACATATAAAAAGGCCTTTCTGCCTATAATTCCCTGTAAAGTCCATTTATTTCTTTTTTTTAGCAAGACTGAACAGTTCTAGTGTTTAAATTCCTATCAGCACTAAAGGAACACAACTTCTTCTCCTGATGTGACAAAGAGGACCTCTCTGGCTTCAGTCTGGAAGAACTGACATGGCCTAACTTGATAAATATCTCTTGGAAGAGCTTACCTGGTTTAAGCCAGAAAATTGTTTCTCTTGCAAATGCTCTGCTCTATGAAGACTACATCTACATGTGTACCAGCCTCTCAGCTGTAAAAGCCATAAAACAATGTCATGGTGTTAAAACACAGTGTATTGTGATAATTTCTCTACTATTTTGAATTTGGATAAGTACTGATACAAACACCATTAGAGAAATTTAATAATAAAATAACTGAACTTGTTACTCTGCCATTCAGTGTTTAGTATAAAATTTCTCCCTACCACTGAGTCTTCCATTGTTTGGTCTATTTATTTTTACTCTTGTGTTAGACCATATAAAATCAACTCTTTTCTGTCTTCTGCAGGCATTCTGAATTGCTCTCATTTTCCTGTTCGACTATTTCTCCGCCTCTTTCAAATTTCATGTTATCTGCAAATATCATTAACATTTCAGATTTCCTTTTTATTTGTAAAAAATGCAGGATAAAAGTGCATGTCCTTGAGCAGGAACACATAACATAACTTCCGGTGAAAAGATTACTCAATTTGCAATATAACAGTGACCCAAAATATTTAAGGTACTGCATGAGAATCCTGGACATACACAAACTGTTGAAAAGAACGCCAGAACTGGGTAGAGTATGCAGACCCATTTCTTACCTGGCAAGACCTGTTTCAGTGGGTCTAAGCCAAGGATAAACCTAGTCAAGCACATCTTGCTGACATCCACTGGAATTCTGGGGTTATACACTAACCATCTGTTGAAATTATTTTATTACATAAGAATATCCAAAGCTTCTAGGAAGTAATACATTAAATTTATCAGCACACATGTTCAAAGAATTTAAGGACAGAAATTCTGTAGATAATGAAAACACATAATTTATTTAGTGAATCAAATGTCATTTGTTGAAGCTGGGTCTTCTATCAGAGCCTATGACTCTTAGATACCAAACTAAGCACTGCAAATCTTATTTTGAAATGGACTTCAAAGGGCCTCTGCATTGTGTCCCAAACTGGTAAGGCAGAACTAGGAGCACAAAACAAAATCAGTTTCAAATGTTTCTTTGAAACTTCATATATGACTTCAAAATATTATTTTAGATTTTTGATTCACGAAGTTTATTTTTTCTGCATGATTTATGTTGGCATTTGAATTCACAATGCAAGCTGAAAACATAAGGAAATTAATTTTTGGCTCAAAGTAAATTAGAGACAAAGATTATTTTGCTTCTTTTTTCAGTATTTTAGTTGCACAAGTATAGTGCTGACTTTGTTTTTATCCTATTGTTAACTAGGTAAATATAATATAGCATATGGGCTCATTTTGTAGTGAAATAATAGTACAAAAATGTAAACTAGAATCTGCTCACAGAGCTGTACTGGTCTTTGTAAATTGCAGGTGTATTTGTAAATTGTGGGTGACCTTGTTGATATTTCTGACATCCTATCATCTCACTGCACAATTAACTCAAAAGCAGTTCTAGGTACAATGTCATCTGATGGCAATTAAATAAGACCAAGCATTCAGAAAGTAATAGTGCACATGGATACCATGATAACCCTTATACCATATTCTTTGCTATCTAAAAAGCAGTATAGAGAAAATAGAACAAAATTCTGAGAAAAAATACCTTGTTCTGACTCTGATACTGCTGCTCCTCTGCTTGATGCCCTTTCTTTTTTTCAGTACTGGATTGTCAATTCTTCAGGTTGAAAAAAAAATATGTTCCTTTTAATTATTTCACAGTTATTTCAATTATGATCAAACAAGACAGAAATGAGTTTAATTGCTTTAATGCTTCAAGTTTTAGAAGATTAGCTCTGGAAGCATCTAAATGCACATCCTTTCCTCTTCTGCCCTTGCTCCCTGTGAAGAGGGAGTTATCTGTCAGCCTGACCTAGCAATAAATTAAGGTACCCCCCTACTGTCACAAGAGTTCTGAAGATTGCTTCTTCACCATGCTGTTCCAGAAGGAGAGTAAACAGGTGCATATGAGTGAAACAGGATATTTTAATAAATCATGAAAAACTGTACGCATTTCTCAAGTTGAACAAGGTTGCTCTTTAAAATTTATCATCATAAACATCATAATTATTGGCATACAGAAGTATGTGTGCTTGCTCCTGGAACACAGAGCAACACAGCAGATAAAGTAAAATGAACAGTGGTATTATATAGCACAGACTTAGATCATTCCTTTTTCTCTGCTGTGGGTTCTTCTTACGACTGGGCTGCTCTGTCTTGGAGAACACCTTTTCCTGATGCCACCATGACAGCTACATACACACGCCCATACCCTGGCATTCAGAGTATACAGCCTAGCACCATCAGAGCTTTCTCCTTGCTCTGCTGAACACAGGTGACCTGATTATGGTTGTTTCTCCTCCTGGTGAGAAGCTTCCATCAAGAATTCTAGACAGATTAATTTTGTGTTATCACAAAATAAAACCTGTGATTCATACTTTACCCAAAGTACCATTTTCCCTTTGAAGATCTGTAGGAGCTCTGGGTTCGTCTTCCCCACACACACTTCTGCCACGCTCTTCCTTTGCCTCTTCTCATGTTTGTTTAAGGATTTCCCATTGGTGCCCTTTTTTATCCTGATAAATCTCTTGGTTTAGATAATTCCTTCACCTGTGTGACAGCTGCAGCTCGAGTACAGCTGCCTCTGGGGACTGTGCATTTCCACTCAGTTCCAGGCTGCCTCTCAGCCACCTCTGACAATGCCTCCCTTCTTGCTCTTTCTTCTCAGCCATAAGCTGTTGAATTTCTCTGCCTCTTTCTGAATAAAGTAGATTCAGCTTTATTTTCTGCCAGTACAAAGAATGAGGTTGCCACTCTTACCAGATGCTCAATCTGTCCTTGAACCAAGGACACATGTTCTGAATTTCAATCATACTCAGGTTCATTTGACTTCTAAAGGGCATGAAAATGTGGGCAAAACCAATAATTATATCATCCTCTTGCTTTCTGTTTTGTCATGGTGCTTTAACTAGTGATTTGGTGTAAATTATATATTATTTGCTTTATTAACACGAGACAAAGGATTTCATTGAGAGGAGGAGATGCTTTGGTTAAGCTCATATTAAGCCAACACCTTAACTATTAGTAGTACTTCATTTAATTTTTTCTTCCATTGAAAACAATCTTAAAGTAAAAAAAAATCTCGTGACAAAAATAATTTCTCCAGATTAGCTTTTTCCAATGATAAAATATTTTGACAACATGCTCAAAAATTTTCTTACCCTTCAGTGACAGGCTACAGCTTCCTAATGAGGTAACTGCCTATGCTGTATATTTTTAACTAATTCAGAAGATTGCTAATTGATGCCCATACCTTCAAGAAAAGCAGGTAAGACAATCAGCATGACTACAAGCCAGTTAATTTAACATGGACAAATTCTCAATTAAATCCTCTATCAATTTATCAATTAAAATATAAATGCTGTATATAATGACAACCAGGGATGATGATTTTATAGAAAATAGACCTTATGGTCTTATTTAATTATTTGATCAGGTCAAAATTTTCTCTAAAAGATATCTGTGGGGATATATTTGGACTCTTATAAGGCATTTGACTTATGCATAACCATCTGATCATCTAATCTAAAAATAAACACTATGCTTTATTAATAAAGCACATAATAAGTGAACTAAAAGGTGGCCTACGAACCCCTAGAAATAGTCATGAAAGGGAAAACATCATGGAACTCACGTAATTTTAATATGAACCCTCAGGGTTGGCACTGGATTTTGGAATATATAACATTTTCATAAATGATTTTGAAATAAGGCTAATGCAATCCTAGAACAATTACAGCTGACAAAAACAGGCGGAATGATAAAGAGCAAAGATGGAAGAGTTACATAGAATGATCTGAAGTAATTCAGCATATGAAACAATTAAGCCCACAAAATATTTTAGTAAAACCACATTCACATTATACCCACAGAAAGAAAAGTGCAAATCATGCCTACAGAGTGAAGGGTGTATTGGCAAAGCAGTGGCTTAAAATGAATCTAGAGTTAAAATGGACAAACAAATTATAAACAGATTTATCATTAGTCTCAGTTCTATAAAGACACAAGGAAAGTTATTCTATTCCTTCAGTATATGAACCCAGGAAAACTTCAGTGCATTTTTTGATAGCACTGAAATAGAAATGATGCTTCCAGTTCTGGTTCCCACATTTGGAAAGTCATGACACAGAACTGAAGAGACAAACATGAACAAATTAAAGTCATACTACCTATCTTTTCATTAAGAGACCTACAAGGATGCAGAGTCATAGCAGGAAAACCTGGAAGCAGGTGAATACAGGTCAAGTTGAACACATTCAAATTGGAAACTCAACTAATTTTCAACTGCAAGAGTGATGAAGCACCAAGACTTTCAAATCAAGACAGAGTACATCTTTGGAAAAAGGTCACAGACCTTTTACAGTCCTTGGTTCTATCAATTTATTATAGCTTAATGAACAATCTGTCAAAAGTAATAGGAAACCAGCTTGAAGCTCATTGTCATCTGATGACATCTCCCATTCAGTTAAGGACCACAAAAAGAAAACTGTGACATTTAGGAAGTTTTTAAACCTTCAAAGTAACACTTGAAACTCAAACAGACGGTTCCCTTCAGCTCAACCCATTCTTTTCCCTGTTTTGGGGCACTTATTTGCAAAGAGCTTTATGGAAACACTACAGCATAAATGACACACAGACTCTACTCTGTGTATAACAAAAATAGATTAGGCCAGATCCTCTATTAGCATAAATCATTGAAATAATATTTTTTTGGCTCAGTCACACAGGAAAAGAGGAAATTCCAAAAAGCAGGGTTTTGACAGACATCATTTTCACATAACCTAGAAGAAGCATGATATTGCTCAAATAATTGCAAGATGATTCAAAAATACTTTGTGATGCTCTTCAAGTGGCTTGGAAAGGCTTTCCAGGTTAGAAAGTGTGAAAGCAGCTACAAAAAGTTTTAAAATGTACATAGGATCTATAAATTCAACCAAAAAATCCAACTCAGTTTACTGCTGCTCACTCCTATAAAGCTGAGATTACATCAGAAACATCCCACATCTGATGTTTAACTTGCACCTTAAAAAGTGCAGACGTAAAATATCTTACATAATTTGTTTATTCCAAGGAAGGATCTAAGGGGATCACTGTAAAGAGCCAGTAAGGGTGAAAAGCTAGCCTCTTCCTTCAGAAAAGAACATTTCCTGGGAGAAATCAGCTGAAGCTTACATATCTTGTCACTAGAATGTTGCTCCAACGGCATTAAGCTAATAGAAATGAGTCACTGGCAATTCCAGAGAGCAACATGTAGGCTTGGGGGGAAAAAAGAACCAGAAAAATTTAATCATGGTATTAAATCAGCTCCGTCAAGGATCCGCACAAGCAGACCTGTGCACAACCTTGCTGAGAAAGCCCATCCATTATGAATGCAGGGCAGCGGTTCCCAATCTTGTTTCCCTGACTGTCTTGTTTTCCCTGACTGAGTTTTGATGAATGTCAGACAGCAGTCTCATAGTATCACAGTAGCACCCTCAGGTGAATCCCAAAAACCTTCACAGATTTCTAGAAAATCAGCCTTTTTGAGCAGTCTCTAACCTGTTATTCCCCCCTCTAGGTTGCCATCCCCTTATGGCAAACTGAGGTAGTACATGGAGAAGCATGGGAGCAAGTTTGCTGGTGAATAGTGAGGAAAAAAAGGTCTTGAGAATTCCAGTTTTCTCCCCACTGTCTATCATTAGGCTCTTTTCCACCGCTTCTTTTCCTAAATTTCCATCAGTAGCTGGCATAATTTTTGAATCTATTCTTATCATCTTGAATGTTCCCTGCTGGTTTTACCTGTAGCTGGGCTCTGTCATTTATAATTTTGTACCTAAGTACCCAAGCAATGCCTTTGCATTCTTCTTTTGTCATTTTTCTTTATTGATGTCCACCTTTTCCTAGATCAAACCTTGGAGAAACCTTTCCTCAATTCAGCCTCCAAGGGAAATTAAACACATAGCCACATAAAGAATGTTGAAACAACAGATCATGTTCAGCAGACAGATATGAATATGAAGACAAAAATAGAAGCTTGACTTTGCTGTTTTTTTTAAATAGCCCTTTCAAGTCACCTTTACAGGGGCTAGCTGCAGGAGCACAGAATTCAAATTAGGAAAAAGCACCATTGCCAGACTCTTTGAGAGCTGAGTCCATCTGCTTCAACATCCTCCATCTGACAAGGGTTAACCGGAGACATTTCAAAGACAGACAAGTCCACTAGGGGCAGCTGCAGGACAACACGAGCTTTGAGAAACCAGCTTCTTCCACCCAGATATATGAAGGCTGCCTCCTTTCTTGTGCAGTTGTTTGTACTTCTTTTCTTCCTGCAGCCTTTTTTATTTTAATCTCCTTTGATACATCAGGAGATTTTCTCATTATCTATTACCCTTTTTTTGATCCAATTAAGATTCTGGCAGCAATGATATCAAGAGGCAGTAGGGTTCGGAGGTTAATTGTGTCTTGTATTTAAAAAGTACTTCCTTTTTCCATTTTAACTGTGTTCATTTTTAAATAATGCTAAAATAGAAAGTGAAAAAAAAATCTATAGCACAGTTTAAAATAAAAATTAAAGAAGAGGGACAGAGTTAAATTATGACACTCAAATAATTCTTTCCTGTAAGCCCTGGGGGAAACCTGATGTCACTGAGAACTTAATGCAAATTGCTACTGTTAATGTTAGATTAGAAAGAAAAATTTAAAAATAAGTCATTTAATCAGCTCCTCAGCTGGTGTGAATCAATTCAGTTCTTTGGGAGGTTTTGAGCCAGAAGTGATTTATATCATCTGAAGATCATGCCCTTTGATCTTTAAAGATCTAATAATTTTTATGGATCTCCTGCAGCCTTCTTTCTTAAATCATGCTGTACAGAATCAGACCTTCTACTTCACCTGTGGCCTCACCTCCTCCTTCCTATGCCTCATCTTCATGTTCATAAATCCCAGAATTAGATTTATCCCTCTTTTGCAGATCCTTATTTAGTTTGTGATCCACTATAAGATCATCACCTAGTCACTAACTCAACATGTTGGATTTTTAATGCTTTCTGCCTGCTTACAAACACACATCTCCCCCCATGTATTGAGCACCTGAATTTACTAAATTTCATCTCACTGATTTCAAATCACTTATGCAACTAATCAAGACAATTTTGAATTATAATTGTGCCTCTCCCACTCATTTTTCCTCTAGGAGCTGCCTCCTGCCAGCCAGAGACTGTCTTTTTTAGCTCCAAACTCAGTTCTCCATCAAAATAATTTCATCCAAGGAATTTAACAAGTAGCACAACAATGGCATACTGCTGGCTATAAAGCCACCTTTGGACTTGCTACACCAAAGCTCAAACCCAAAGATTTTAGGATTTAGTTTCCTCTTTCATAATATACATATCACTGCATTGTGTATAACAAACCTACTATATAACATTTTAATATTTAGCATGGTTGTATTGGATGATCTCAAACGTCTTTTACAATTAAGAATTACCCCAGCTGAAACCAGCACAGTACATCATGTTTACACAACTGAAATTATTCTTCATATATTTTCCTGTCTTATTATAAATATCACAGAATCACAGAATAAGCTGAGTTGGAAGAGGCCCACAGGGACCATCAAGTCATACTCCTGGCCCTGCACACCTCCATCCCCAAGAGTCACACCATGGGCCTGGGAGCATTGTCCAAACTCTTCTTGAACTCTGTCAGGCTGGTGCTGTGATCCCTTCCCTGGGGAGCCTGTTCCACTCCCAGTCTCCCTCTGGGGGAAGAACATTTCCCTGATAACCAACCTAAACCTCTCCTGACACAACTCCAGGCCATTCCAAGTCCTGTCACTGTCACCACAGAGCAGAGATCAGTGCCTGCCCTTCCACTTCCCCTCATGAGGAATTTGTAACTGCAGTGAGGTCTCCCCTCAGTCTCCTCCAGGCTGAACAGACCAAGTGCCCTCAGCCACTCCTCACATATTTTCACCTCCAGGCCCTTCACCATCTTTGTTGCCCTCCTTTGGACACTCTAAAAGATTAATGCTTTTCTTGTATTGTAGTGACCCAAACTCCCCCCAGGAGGTGAATATGTCACGCTATGTGTCAGTGCTTCCTTAAAAGTCTGGATTCATGTGAAGGATGCTTCCATATGGAGGAAGATTATATTTGCAGCTACACTCCTCTTTTCTGAAAGAAACAGTTTCATGCCTTCCATTTGCTTTTGACAGCTAATGAGTCAAAGGAGAAATGCTCAAAGCTGTTTGACTAAAAAAAAAGCCTTAAAAAGAAACGAGCACACACAGATCTCATCTGTGCCTAAACACCTTCCACTTGTTCAGGGAAAATGCAGAAATGGTTGACACGCTCAGTAACAAAAGGTACAGCCTATTTTCAGTGTCAGACAGCCAGCAACCAGAACCAATCTTGTGGACATATACTATGCAATGCAGGCAGCAATTATTTTTTTCAGAAGGATCCAAGGAATACAAGTGCTGTCCTGCTGTTTATCCTCTCTAAAAACCATTGGTTGTGCTCACCTACTGGGATTTATCTTACCTCCCTTTCTCTTCAACACCTACTTGGAGAAGGAAACACAACCTATAGGTTTCTCTGTCAAGAACATACAGCTGATTCACCATTTGACTCTCCACAGATGTAAACATTGCTATCTGTAAAATGTCACAGTGCTTGGCAGAAATTAGTTACCATGCAAAGAGCAGCAAACTTCTCCTGACCCTACAGAAGGTCTGACAATGATCCAGAGAGTAACGTACTTCAAAAGAAGCAGGTGGAGCATAACCCATTTCTTTCACCAGAAACATCAGTGCCCTATTCATAAGAATCGACCACTGATTAAGCTTTGACAAGTCAAAGGAGGAAACACACATAAAAAGCCATTTCCCATCAAGGCACACATTTAGGAATAGTATTTGCAGCCAAAGCCTGTTGACAAAATTACAAAACACATCTGGATTTTCCAAAATTAAGCCCATAATCTACAAAGTACCAAGATGCAGTGCTGTGATAGATGAGTAATGGCAGCAAAGGTGTTCAAAGGAACCTGAAACTGATCAAGGCTTGGTCCTGTGTCTCAAAAAAGTTTACAGAAAATAACTCATGTCCTTTGCAGGGCCTTAATAAAGGGTCCTTTTTTGGAGGAGAAAAGAGGTAGTTTTCCCTTTTTCCATAACACCAGAATCTGGTTGTAAAGAAAGGAGGCATGGGAGTGGTGGGGCTTCCTGTGCAGCTGCAGAGGTACTTCTGCCCTGTGACCAAAGTGTCCAAGTCTAAATGTGATGCACTGTATGGCCGCATGGGGCTGCCTCCAGGTTGGCAGTGGTGTGTGATAGATCAGCATTGGAACTTTCTGTCATGACCATCAAGGATCATTTATATGGCTCAATGTATTTCTTCTTCTTTAAGTTAGAATCTCTCTACCCAAAGTCACTCTTTTGCTAAATTGCTGTCCAGGGAAGTTCCTTCTCCGTTTGCCCAGGAGAGGGGCTCCTACTGCTTGGTTGGTTGTTCTTACAGTAGCCACAACTAACATTACCCATCTTCTTTCACCTTCCTCATCATACTAATGCTGCTGGGTCTTTCTATGGAATTTCCAAAGCTTTAGCAGCATTGCAATATGACACAGTATCATCAAAGAAATAAAAAACACATAGCAGTACAAACTGAAGGACCTCCCTCAATCCAAAGAACAAATATTTTCTGAGGAAAGCATCAATGTTTAAACAGAGAGAGTGCTTCAGTGACTGAGACACCACACAAATCAGCTTGGCAAGCCCTGTGTCAGATGTAAATTGATGTTAAATATCTGGTGGCAAATAGTGAGAAAGATGACAAGCACTTTTATTCAGGAACTTGAGCTACAAGTAATTACACGCCTGAGACACATCTTAAGAACGTAACTGGCTGTGTTCAGCTGGCATCTTGCTGATCACCCTTTCTTGTTGAATGCCCATAAGAAAAATGGTACATTTATTAATTTTAATGAGACACTTCAGGTTGGTTATTCATTTAGTTTTATAGTATTCTTCTGATGGCACGAGATTCATAAACATCTTTAAAACACCTTTTCCTATCATAATGATCATTTTACCTCCAAAAGCTGACAGAGCAAGGGAACAAACCTAAAAAAAAAAAAAGAAATAAAAAGAAGAAAGAGTTCACAAAGGCACTTAACTGCACCATAAAGACACTTTTCCACATAGGAATCCCTGGAGACACTAATTTGTACCGCTGTGAAGCATTTTCATGATTTGTTTTGGCCACTACAGTCACAGTGATTCCAAAAAGCCTTTAAAGATAAAGATTTTGACAGCTCTCTCTTTATCAGGAGGCATTCAGGACCTACGAGCTCACCAGAAGAGGAGAGTTGGCAAAAAGCACCATTATTTCCCATCTACTGCAACACGTAAAACACCACAGGCATTTTTAAAAAGTAAGGCAATGTTTCAGAGGGAGGAAAAAAAATGCAACATTAAATACCCATCTTCTTAATAATTATTTGCATTTCAGCTTGCCGAAAAATAACCTGAAATAATCTAGTCTCTTTCATGTAATTGGGGCAATTATCAAAATAACGCCACTTACTTGTAGCGTAATTCAGTTACTTCACTTGGTAATTTACTTCAGATATTCATGTTTATACAGAAGGAAGATCCCAGAGAGAAGTAAATGCAGGTTATCTTTTAAAGGGAGAGATACAGGGAGACTTTGAAAGAAAGATTCAAGACCCAGTTGTCTACATCATCTAAAGAAATGCAACGCAGCCAACCAGCCCAATTTCCGCAGCTGGAGAAGCAGCTCCGGGAGCCGCTGAACTCGGGATCCGCAGCTCCTGCTGCGCTGCCTCTGCTGCCTTGTCCCTTTCCCCACCTGCTGGTCACGCTGGAAAGCAGCACAGCACCAGCGTACTCTGTCATAGGAAAATATCCAACTCAGGTGATTCTGCCCTCACATTCAGCCACTTCCACAGGCCACTAATAAAATTGTTCTGCTATTTTTCACTGTTAAAATTGGGCTAAGAATCCCTGAGGACACATCCGAGGGAAAAGAAAAAAAAAAAAAAAGGCGCAAAATACCTAACCATTAAAGCTTTTCAGAAAAGACAAGACTTCTTTCACTTGAAAGCATTCCCCATCTGCTTCGATTCCAGATACAAGAAGGAATAAGGCTGCTGGGCTAAACTCAGTAATTATGTTCTATGAGCACTGTCAGATCATAGCTAACAGGTGATGTGTTCACTATGGGAAGTCGCTGAAGTAGTCTGCCAAAACAAACTAAATAAAAAGAAAACAAAACTAAAAAAGCCAAACCAATAAACAAAAACCAAAACCTTAAATCATTAGGTCTTTACTGTTAAATAGCATAACAGAGATAAGGATAGCAATGTCTATGCCAGGTGGATTTCCTCACAATGCACCAAAGGCCAGTGAAGATACACCATGCTGGTGGAAAATAAAAGCATTGCTCTAAGAAAGGCTACAAAGTCAAAGGAAAGAAAAAAGCATGATGTACTGACAAAAGACAGACATCTTGAAAAATCTCTGCTCTTTCAATATTTTGTACCTGAGAAAAAGGCAAGCAATTTTCCCTTCTCCCAGCTCCACTGTATTAAAAACTTCTAACATGAAACAAAAAGGCAAAGCAAAGCAGAAAGGCTCTAATTTCACAGCAGTTGTATCCCTGCATACACCCCACTCATAACATAAATTAACAGCAAGGGCACTTTCCTTATTGCTACTACAGCAAAACAAACACCAAAGTATTCAAAATTCAGGGCAGGCTTTCCAGAAGAAGACTGTTTGGGTTTTGTGTGCAGTGTCTGGCCAGCAGTCAGACAACAAGACTGACTGGCAGCTGGAACAAGGGTGCTCTCACAGCGTGACAGGTGCATCCAGCTCCAGCATCCAAGTGCAGCTCCCTGGGCATCCATCCCCAGCACCCCATACCTGTGTGGACACACAGCTGTGAGCCAAGCACAGGGGAGCTCACAGAGAAATTAATGCAGATGGATCTATTGATCATTAAGCAAAAATTTGCCATGACACCCCTGCCACAAAGGCAACCAAAGCTACACTCACCTATTTAGAGCTGTTAAAACCTGTTACAGTAAAATTGCAGAGGGAAGAGGGGAGCTGTGCTGCAATGGCTAAGCAGTTTCCATCTAGTAGTATTGTAATAGCACCCAGTTAGAACTGGCCCACAGCAGTGTTTGTGAGATGGTAAATGAACACTAACACAGACACTCAGGTTCAAATAACTGTTCACTGAAACCTGCTCCCAGCACCAAAGCCCACCATGAAACCACTGCCATGTGAGCACAGTGCTGCTGCACCAGGCTCCCACAAGAGAAATGTGCCAACACCTCTGGGAAAAATCCTAAGATGCTACTCACAGTTCCAGCACAACACAACAGCAGAAAATCTTGATTGTGAAAACCATTCCTTGTGGTAATGTGTGGGCTTTATATTCTGTGTGAATTCCCAATTAACTGAAATTCTTGCATGAAAGTACACTTTCAGTGATAGAAACAGAAGTAATTAGCAATAACAAAACATATTGTCTAACATCAGTTGATGCCAAATGTTTAGACATTTTAGTCGATACCTGCCTCATTATTTGTTTTAGCTGTCACTTGGTAGGATTTTTAGATTTTATATTTCATCTCTGTTGATTCTCAAATATCTACCATTACTATGTCCTAAGGAAGGCTATTGATTGCCCACTCTTGCCTGTTTTATACAAATAAAGCTAGATTCCAGCTCATAAAAACATGGTAAGATCTCCAAAGATAAAAAGTAAAGGGGGATGTACCTTACCAAGCATGAGAGTTGAGTGTGTGTAAACTTCAAGAAGTTCAACAAGCACCAACTATACAAACCATCATTTAAAACCTGAAGCCTGAACAAACAAGCCCCAAAACCCGTAAGAAGCAGCCTAATTTTATTACAAAACATAGCTAGAAACCTGTATTTACTGTCAGGAAGCTGTAAGACTTTCTCAAGAAATTGCTCTAAATCTGGGCTAATAATTGAAGTACTGACAGTAATATTGTAAACAGTCAATCCAAATAATACACACAGAGAAAATTTTCTGGTTTGAGATGTATTAAAAAATCAACTTTTCTGAGGCTATACATATATATATTCTGTAAGTAACAATACAATCTTGCTATTTGCTGTCAGTTTGGGGATGAGCAAATATATACAGTCCTTTACGGATGTTTAAGGGCAAAGGCAAACACATATTTCTTTGTTATTTAATTTAGACTATTTCTACAGCCCAAATGAAATGGTAGTTAATCTACAGATGGAAAGACAAAATCTCTAAATCGCAGAATTTTTGGTTGCAATCTGACATCTAACTTCTCTTTCTACTCTCACTTGCAGGAGATACCTACACAGCAAGTATTTAGCCTCTATAAAATAGGCTTCAAAAAAAGCTGAATTAACTAATGGGTAGTGATGGTAAAAAACTAAGGAGTATAATGACAGCATCATGTGAACAATTGGGACTTTATTGAATTCCTTGTGGATCAAGAGTTTTTTTTATCAAGTTGAGCTGATTCTTACTCCACATAGTATTGCATCCATTGCCAAAGCTGGATTAATGCCACTTTAGGGCTGTGGATCGCATAGGAAGCAACAAGATAGAGAATTTACATAAAATAGAGCCATTTTCTGCCTTCAGCAGTTACCTTCACATACAAATGTGGAATTGTATAAGCTTGGCATTTAAATGCAAAAATGTTCTCTTACCACTTCTGCAAACAACAGGTATTTCTGTAATTCCAGATTTGTTAGCTGGCCCACCACCTGCAGGGACACCATGGAGGGGAACAGCCCTCACACATCTGTGATAGAGCGGAATGCTGATGAGCTCAGAAACAAAGCCTATACAGAGGAAGCAGTGTGCTACAGTAACAGTAGCTATTCTAGTTATAACAGCATTGCACAAATAATAAAAAAAAGTAGTTTTATAACTAATTCATTGGTCTTATCATGTGTATATTTGTAACTTCAATGAGTCAAGCGCATATTTCATTCCCCTTTTACTGTAAAGAAGAAAAAAAAAACCCTCAAAACCAACCTTCGCCCGGCTTCTTAACCCTGACTTCCTCCAAGCCCACCTAAAAGGCTCCACAGGCGAACTCAGGAAATCACCCTTTTCAAGTAAACACATCCTACCCAAAGGCGAATTATCAGGGTAGACACCAGTGACTGGAAAGTAACTGAAAGTCTGTTTTTCCTCTTTGCACCATTTGGAAATAATCTCCATCTGGAGACAGCATGAACTTAATTTTACAAGGGCCACCTCCTCAACAAACATACATGTTTACCACAATAAATAAGCATCTTGAGGAACTCTTCTTGCTCTGCACATAGCCAAGCAAAGGCTAACTCAGGCAACACCATCCTTGTGCAAGTTCATACAATTTCCTGTTTTTTCTCAATGCTTGCCCTCTCAGTAAGCAAAATGTTTTTCTGATTCTTACAACAATAACTACTCTGGGGTGCTCCCTTTCTGTGCTGTCCTGTTTCATGGAAGTCGCAGATTCCCTGACTTATTCTATTCTTTCCCTTAGTCCAACACCCTCCACTGGACAACATCCAACATACCCCTTAGTAGGCAATTCACCTCAGGGTATTTTTCTTTTTTTTCAGAAATTTGCAAATTCTGTACTGCCTGTAACACAGCACTGATGAGAGCTGAACTCAGGATGTGATACACAACACTGGAAACCGGAGCCATGAGAAAGGCTCAGAGCCCACCACAGCTCCTGGCAGTGGGGGGCCAGGTACCTGTACTACTTAGCGTATTGGAAAATGAGATACATGATCCATGAGCAAGATGCTGCTGCAGTTATCAGGGTCACTGTGATCTAGCAAGTGCTGCTTTTATCAGGATCAGAAGAAAAATGCAAAGGAAGAAGAAAGACCATGAAACACTTCAGTCAGTTCTTTGCTCCCATCCTGTCAATAGATTTAGAGCCTGTTTCATCTTCATGCAATGGACTGCAGCCTGTTGCTTGAAGTTAGGGTGTGTGAAAAGTGGCTTTGGAACTGTTTTGAAAAGTGTTTCCAGTGTTATCTTTCATTTTTCCTCTGCTTTGTATTCATTTATTTGCTTCTTCAGATTCCCTGAGCTCTTACAGGGTTCTCACATGGCTTATTCACTCTTACCCCTAGATCTCCCCTGCACTCACTTTCTGCATCATTGCTCCCACCTCCACATTTCTTAAGTAATTTTTTCTGTAATTTTAATCTTCAGTGGGTTTTGCAATCAAAGTCTTGTCTCAGTAGATCAGAGCAGAGTTTCCACACTATCAATCTACAAACTGGGCCAGAACACAAATTCTTGTCACAAAGCTAGCACAGCACATATTGAACTTTACAAGTACTTAACAGGTATGAACTATGACACCTGTTCAATGATGGTCACTGAGTAGTAATTAAGTTCACTGGTAAATTGATAGAACCACAGAATTGGTTAGATTGGGAAAGATCTTTCAGGTCATTGAGTCCAACCATTTACCCAGCACTGTCAAGTTCACCACCCTGTCCCTACTGCTACACCTACATGTTTTTTAAACCTCCAAGGATGGTGAACTGATTCCACCCTTCCCCTGGGCAGCCTATTGCAAGGCTTGACAAGTCTTTTAGTGAAGAAATTTTTCTTAGTATCCAATCTAAACCTCCCTTGGTGCAACTTTAAGCCATTTTCTTTTGACCTGTCACTTGTTACTTGGGAGAAAAGACTGATCTCCACGAGGCTACAACCTCCTTTCAGGTTGTAGAGAGTAATAAGAGCCCTCTGAGCTTCCTTTTCACCAGGCTAAAAAGCCTGTTCCCTGAGTTGCTCCTCCAGGGACATGTTCTCTAGATCCTTCATTAGCTTAATTATTCTTCTTAGGATGTCCATTTAACTTTAAAAGTTAAACCTTTTAAAGAAAACAACAGTCTACCAAAGAAAATCATAACCTGCTCAAGGTGTTTAAACTTTCCTTTGTTATCTGATACACAGAAACCCCATCATCCCAATATTATTGAACACTTTTTCTTCTTTTACTCCATACTTTGAAAATAAGAAAAAGAAAGGCCAGGTTGGATGAGGCTTTGAGCAACCTGATCTAGTGAAAGGTGTCCTTGCCCACGGCAGGAGAGCTGGAACTAGATGGTCTTTAAGGTTGCTTCTAATGCAACTCATTCTACAAATCTATGGTGTGGCCTACAAACCCCTAAAAACCTACACCTACACCTTACATCTTCCACAGTAATTTCCCAGAAAGCTGTTCTTGCAAAACAATTACTTCGAAAGAATATAAAGTGCAAGGAAAGGATTAGGAAGGGTATTATATAGTATTACTGCACAGTAACATGGAAAGAAGCTGTCAAGCCAGGAAAGAGTGAAATCTCTCTGACACCCCAAAGAGAGTAGTTGTAAGAAAGCATAAATCCTCCTGATGAGGAACACATTCAGTGCAGGTAGCAAGGTGAGGGCTGCAGTGTGAACTGCAGGTTGAGCTCTGGGTGGTGGGAGCCCCAGGCAAGAGGCTGAGAAATGCCACCCTTTGCATAGGAAAGGGCCTGGTGATCTGCGGCACTACCTGACACTCAGAGATGAGGCAGGAGCCGGGGACCCCCAGACTTTGTGTGCTGGGCCTGGGAGGGTATAAAAGCCCAGTAGTTCCTTTGTTCAAGGTCTCTCCTCAGAGTCAACAACAGCTCGAGCTGTAATTCTGTTGGTGCACCAAGTTTAAATTATTTTAAGGCTTGAGACATCTTGGACTGTGCTATGGAAATCCTGGGCCTAGGGACTAAAGGAACCTTGTCTGACCATGAGTGTGGGGTGTGTAGGGAGTCAGGCAGGGTAACCGTGGAGCTGCCTGCTGGGAAGGGGCTTCAGTTCCAGCTCAGGTGCTGCCAGAGTGGCACCTGGATGGTTGGACAGAGAAGTTTCCTTAACACTCCTTGAAAATGTGGAACAAAACAGGCTAATTTTTGGGGTTTGAAAATGCTGCATCATGTACTTTTGATCTGATTAAGGATGATGAGGAGTTTCCCAGGAAGTTAAGTTTTTCAACTTTTCTACAAATATAAATGCATGCTAGACAAGCCAAGACAAATCCAAAAATATATATGTACTTTACTATACCTATTCCCTGTTAATAAAAAAAAAAAAGAATTAGAAATACAGGAGAACTTGTAAACCAGCTACAAAATCAGATGCACAGAAATGAGGAAAATCCCTCCATATTGTACAGATGTTCATGCACTAGGCAGTCCCAAAGTCAATCATAGATTCTGTTATGTACACAAGCCTAAACACAAGTTGCAACATTTTATTACTGTATATGCTTTTTCTTTTTGATGATCCGAGACTGCCTTAGCTCCTCAGCCCCATGAGCATATGGGCAAGCTTCAGAAGGTAAAGAGCAACCATCAGGATGATGAATGAAAAACCAACAGAGACGTGTTTTAAATGCTTCAGCTGAAAGGCGCCGCTTCACTTCAGGTTTAGTTTTACTTGGTGGTTTCTCTTTTCTCCAGTCACGAATATGAACTCTCCCATTTAGAACTAAGATTTAAAAACAAACAAACAAACAAACAGAAAGTGCAGCTGTTAATAGACAGCCATGGCCATTATACTGGAAAAAACTGCAGTGACATTCTGTGAATAAAAAACATTCTACAAATGGATCACTCAGGCAAAACCAGATGAGCCATTTTGTACAGAAACAGAAAGAAGCACACGACAAAGACAATATAGACACAGTATAAAGAAGACTTGATTGATTTCCCTGAGAGATGTTTTACTGGGATGCTGAATAGTTTGAGGCACCTTTGTATCATCTTTGTAGAAGTTTTTAGTTCATTTTAAATACAGAAGTTGGGACCATTTAGACTAAAATCATCTGAACTTAGATTGCAAGTTCTGACAACAGTAGTTTCAACTTCAAGAATTGTAATTCTTCCCGTGTTTGCAACTTTATGATTCCACATTTAAAATGTGATTATCAGTGTCTTCCACTACTTTTACAGTTCACTGACCCAAAAACACACTGCACTGAGGAGATGACAAGTCTAATCTTTCATGTGAACCAGCACTAAATTATCATTGGTTAATAAGGATTCAACACTCTGGGTTTTTTTTAATTAATCTGCTGTGTTAGGACCATAAACCCCACATGTACACACTGGTCAACCTCTGTCAACTCCTTAAAAGCGTAAACAAAATAGATGAAAGGAAGTCAGCCAGAGAGGAAGAAAAAAACAGATGACAAACAGTGAAAATGAAGAGGGAAGAATCTGCCACTTTTAAGTTGCCATGATCCATTTTCATATTCTGCCTCAATCACACCTTCTGTATCACACACTTGTAGCTTGGGATAGTTAACCAACACCATTCTGCATTCTGGTAATTGCTATTCAAACAGTAACAAGTCCAGTGAAAGCTGAATATCACACAATCTGCACTGGATGAATTAATGTCTCCAGGTTTCCTTGTGATACACAGACAGATCTGAACTCATACTAAGCCAATCAAGAAGAAATTTCAGCTAAGCTTTAAAATCCTTCTCAAAAGATGAAGAAAAATTAGCAGCTATTTATGATCAAGCGTAATTTTTCCCTAGACAATCAGTCTTGCATTGGACAAGATACTGATCAAAAGAAATTGTCACTGATCAGATATTCTAAAACCCACTTTTTCTTTGGTGTATGTGTGTACATCCATCAGTTTTCCATGTTTTAAAAGAAAAACAATTCAGTAAAGATGACAAAAGAGCTGCAGCCAGGTTCCTCTCTGTCCTCCTGGGCAGGAGCAATGTCCTTCCAGACCACCAGAAGTTTCTTGTTGTGGTGAAAAGCTACTAAGGGAGGAATCAAATGGTCTCTCCCGAAACCCTGAGGAGTATCTATGTGACATAAATGACTGAGAAAGACTAGGATTAATTCAGACCTTTCTTCATAGGTAATGCACACGGCCTCCAAGCCAATTGAAAATGCTCATTCCATTTACAATGTAACACGTTGCAAAACCTATTTCACCTATTCCCAATGATAGGGAACCAAATTCAGACACATAACAAACTCCATGTGGCCAACTCTTTTTAATGGATGGTAATTGAGGAGGATTTTATAAGCCAAGTGTACAGAAACCTTTAGTGGATGCTAAACTTGCCTAAGTTAATCACGGACAACAAACAGGTGGCATAATCAGGATTACTTGCCATGGATTAGTTGATCAGGAGACATAGAACTGTTAGGACATAACACACTTTGAAATTTGAAGCAGCTTTAACACTGATAAAACCTTGAAGATCTTATATTACTGCAAAGCTACATTCTGTTTTTGCACTTCACACTGACAAGAAAGTCCCAAACCAATTACACAAAACACACTGTCATCACACATTACAACAGGGGAAAAAAACCCCCAAACCGAAAAACCTGCTGTCAACAAACCCAGTTAGCCACAGAGATCTGCTACTGAGTCCTTTCTGCCATGCTATACAAACACATCAATCCTTACAATTAAAGGTTCTTATGGAGGCTAATCTTGTTTCACGTCAGCATTTACACTTTGGGGCTTGGTACAGTCACACTAAGCCTCAGTTAAATGCTTTAGTAAAACTGCTCTGTATTTGACAGCCTCAAAACATCAGTACTTCATCGGAAAAAACAAAAATAAAAGGTCAAAGAATAGCATCAAATTAGCCACTTACACTAAAGGTTTGTCTTTTCAGATAGAGTCAGTGTAGAACATTTTGCTGATAGATGCCTTACTAATCTCATTCGTAAGAGCTTTACTAACAGTATCTGGGAGCAATGGGCACATAAAGAACACTCAGCTTTCCAAAAAGATACAGAAAGTAGTTAAAAAACAGCCACCATAGTAACTTTTCTGTTAACTTTAACTGCATATAGAGGAGAGAAAATAAATTATTAAGCAAAAACAAAAACAAAAACTTCAAACTCCTTTACCTTCAAATACTTGATGATTGTTCTTGAGTAGTGTTTGCAGGCCTCCATATTCACTTTTCAGCTTTTTTAAAGTCTCTTTATTTAAGTGTTCTGCCACTTCTCTCAAGGAAAGGCTTTCTGCAATAAAAAATGGTAGTTATTAAAAATTTTATATATAAAACCTTAACACAATTCAACTTCTAGATAAGGTAATGATTATGAACAGAATGTCTGAATTATCTACTGCAGCAACTTTTTCCTCACAATATGATGCATGATATATATTTTATGTGTATACTGTCTGTAAAACAGCAGCTTTCATTTTACAGGACTCAGGTCAGAATTTCCACAGTAAAACACACTTTTTATTTGCTCTGCTTTTTTTACAGTAGCAAGTAACCCTCACTGCAATAAGCACTGTTTATAAGCATGTAGTTAGAAGATTCAGTCAGCAACATATGACAAACTACAGTAAGTAAATAATAAAAACAGATGGAGGAAAATGGAAAGATGGGAGTAGAGAGAACTGACTGCTTATACAATTAACAGCAGCTTAACATTCTTTTTGCTCCTAAGACTAAACTAAAAATTCCTAATCATGTTATAACCTAATGGCACTTCGAAGCACTTCTTACCCCAAACAGGGTAGTGTGTTGTAGAGTTGTGGATTTAGTTGGGTTTGGTTTAATAAAAATGCATTCTATAATATTATTTATGTGCAAACCAGGAAAAAAATTCACACCAATTTCAAAATATTCTTCTGCGTGCAACAAAACACAGTGGGAAAAGAAGCACCTTTGACTGCAACTGCATTGTTCTCAATGTTTCCTTAAAATCTATTCACAAACATGTAAATTTGCTGGAAAAGAAATGTTCTAACACCTAGACGCTATAAAGGAAAGATAACCTCACCTCCTTGATTCCAGGTATTCACATTTCCACCCTGCATTTCAGAACATGATTTTTGGGGGGCTGCATTTAACAGCAAGTTCGCCACATTGAGAACCACTTCATCTACAAAATCCCGAGGGAGGGAAGCACAATTTCTGATTTGTTCTACTTTTTCTCTGGGTTGAAATCCAGGCATCCAAATTGTTCCAGCTGTCTCAGTCTCATCTTCTGGAGGTTCTGAGCCTGCTTCTTCACACAGACCACCACAGTGATCCTTATGCTTAAATGCAACCCTTCTGTCACACGTGGCCACAGCACAGGTCCGACGACTGTTAATAAACTGAGTTATCTGCTTGTCAATCAGAGCATGTTCTGCAGCTGGATAGGTCCTGCTTTTCCCAACAAAACTGACCTATTTTAGTAGAAACAAGTAAATCACTGTTACAGTCCCATACCTACATCCAGACCCGCAACCTCCACATGTTTATGCAGGCTTCTCACTACCTACAGGAGAATCCAATACCAACTTAATGCTCAGTAACACCTGAGGGGTTTTTAATTCCAGTCTTGGAACATTGGTGCCCCAGAAGAAATCCAGTAAACAAATCATAATCCATCATGCTATACAATCACACAGCAAAAATACTGTTCCTGATCCTCAGATTATTTAAAGCTGGACACTCTGAGAACATTTCACTTTGAATTTTACTGGACATGAAAAATAGCAAAATTAACTAGAAAAATGGAAGACAGGCAGCTAGAAAAATTAAGGCAAAAAATAAGGTTTTTTAAGTTTTCCATCATATAGAGTGACATAAGAGAAAATCATAAAATACTTATTTTTTCCTGTTTTTGGACTGTACCTGTAACATTAAGAGTAGAATTCACAAGAAAACAAACAGCATTTTAAATCTCTTTTCAGAGCATACTGTATCAAGTAATGAAGCTGACTATAGTCTTATCTTACAACAATAACATTGAACAAACATCCATATGCTTCAAACAGAGCAAATTAAAAATAGACAAAAGCCCTACACAGGCCAAAATTACCCTTTTTGTTGATGGAATTCTAAGGCAATCTTCTTCCACGTGAAAGCCACATACAAATCCCACTTGGGCAACAAAATCAAGATATTCTCTGTACTGAGTTTTCTTGCTTTGTCTTCGGCTGTATTTTCCATGGAAATCAAAGAAGCAGCATGGCAGCACAAAATAGCAACATGAATAGGAAGACCTACAAGAAGGATAACAAACTGCTGAACAGTAAGTTGTTTCACAAAACACAAATATTTAACAAAGAACATATCAGATAAAAGCAACAACTGACTTTTATATTAAGTAACAGAGTTTCATGCACTTATATTTATAACTTCATGTTTCAGTAGAACTGTTAGTTTAATCAAAAATACCATTTCACCAAGTATTTGATGTAGAAAACTACTTTGCCAACTTTGTTTGCAGAAGTAAATCTCTAAATTACTGTTGTTGGTTGGAAAGAGCACAACAGCTCAAGGGAAGGCAGAACTATAAGCTTGTATTTACAAGAAAAAGAACACAACAAAAAATCAAACAGCAGTTTCACATACAAGGAATAAAAAACAGTTCTGGTTTTCAAATTTCAAAAGCAAAATGCTGCACTGAATTCTATGAGAAAGTAAATACTGCATCTGTGCTTCTCCACAGAAAGAGAAACACTTTGTGAAAATAAGCAACTTGCACCAAGTAGCCAGTCTTACAAGAAGAACAGGTGTGGAACCAAAACTGACAGTTTTTACCAAGACAAGTAGGTAATTATGGGGGGGTTGTTTGGGTTTTTTCTGCCTCTCTGTTTTTTTAATTCCTTCCATCCCACTCCTCTCCCTCTGCAAAAATACCTTGCTGCAATGACAGGTATCCATGGTGTTAACTCATCTGAATGGTTTCCTATGAGCCAGTCAGTATCTGGAAAGAGATGACTGTCACCTGGAATGATTGTAGCTTCCTAAAAAACAGAACAACACAGTAAGTGAATCCTATTACAGGTTTCTTTAAAGTATTTTATTTAAAGCACTAAGCAATAATATAAAATAATACCAGCTGACAAATACAAGGTGAATGAGCACCACAGACTCCAACAATGTTTTCCTCAGGTAGCAATTTTTTATAGCTACAGAGAAATAATTAAGCAACAAACACCCACAAAACATTAGTCAGAAAAAAGTGGAATAACAACTCTGATTAAGATATCTAGCATTTAAATATATATAAACAAATACCATCCACTAAATTATTATTTCTTGCCAATCTCCTGTCACTTGTATGCCTGAAATCAGTTCTTTAGAAAGTCACTTAATTTTCTATCTTGCAGCCTGTAGGACTCACACAGCAATTAATCAGAACACAGCTTCATTATTATTTTCTTCTTCACAGATGCTGCCCAAATCAAATCCTAGTATACAGAACACCACTCTTCACCTGTTATCATTCAGATATAAGAAAACAAAAAAAAAAAAAAACCAAAAAAAACCAAAAAACAAATAAAACCAACAGGATGAATTCTTCATATAGGCTAAATTCAGAAGTTCTAAACTGCCTGTAATGTTTGTGCCTCACAAATACGTTTTCTCACTTGTAACTAAGTTCAGCAGAGAAAGTATTGAAAGATGCTGATACCACAGAAGTAGACACTCTTCTCTGAAAATGTGTATGAACATTAGAAGATTTATTGGACAAATTTGAAAAAAAGTTTTAGATTTGAATTTCCATAGATCTTTAGGAAAAGTTCTGAAAATTATGCCCATAATCTCTTTTTTATACAGAAAATACATGCTTTAACAGCTCAAAATTCACATATATATGCAAAGCAGTATCTGTATAGGAATTAAAAGAATAAAACAAAACAAAAACATTTATCAGAGAATTTCAGACTATCTTGGTTACATTCCAAATCCCTTCTAAGGATCAATGTGGTGATTACTCACTTTAAATTTTTCACCTTAAATACTACAGCTATTTTTTAGATATGTATATACATTTCTAGATAATGAATGTAACAAGTTTCTTTTTGGCAGATTACTAGATGTTAAATTACCAAGCCTTAGATAAGTGTTTGCTTAAGGCTGATTAAACACGTTACTCATACTTCACATTTCAGTTTTGATCATTCAATTTAGGCATAGCATGAATTATGAGTGCCACACTGCCCATTTTGACAGTCACCCCTAATCAAATTTGTATTCACCACGTTGGACAGCAGTTTAGAGACACAGAGTGCCACCTGTTACATCCATTTACGTTGTTAGTATTGTAGTGAATGTCACAGATGGCAACATCCACCCTGCATCTCATGCTGTAACTAAAGATAAAAACAAAATTAGCTTCAGGGGTAACCACAAGCTGTGAACAGGTGCTTTTTCCTTCTGTGGCTCCTACGGCTACAGGAGCCATGCAAAATCATTTCACCTTTCCTGTTCACTAACTCCTTCCAGCATAAATCATCACTTTCTTTCTGGGAAGAAAAAGGGACATGCAACACAAGGATAAAAAGACAATGCTGTTCAGCATGATCAGATGTGACTTAATGCAGTACAACAGGAACAAAGGGCTGTTTACTTTTCAGTAAGATCTGCTTGCAGACTGCAGCAAAGGAATATGGCAGTTTTGGCAACCTGCACCCAAAATGGCAGGGGGGCAGAGAGAAGGCTACACAACACTCAAATCTGTGACCTCCCATCTGTGAAAACTGATGTTCTTTCCTAATTTAATATGCTAGTATCCAAAGATATGTTGAATGAACTTTAAACAACACTACTAGAGAATAACTACAGGTGGAAAATTATTTTACTGCATTGGGAGCTGACAATTTTTGAGAGAACAGAGTAAGAAATTTTAGACTCTGAAAACAAGAAACCAGGAACACCTCACCTCCAAAAGGGCAACTGCTGATTGGCACCACACTTTAATGAGTATCAGATTAAGAATGCCTGGAATCAAAGTGAATGTTCCTATGCTCAAATTTTTCATACAAATGGTATCAGAGAACTTGAAATACAATCTCTTTTGCAGACTCATTTTCCTATTCATTTTTGAAGGCTATTATTGCAATTATTTAGGTTGGCTCCTTCGAGCTTCAACAACAACTCTGCCCCCAAAACAGAATATAGCACTAGAAAGTCAGAATCACTTTCAAGAAAATATCCAAAATTTTAAGTGGCTTTATTATCTTTTATGAGCTACTGGTGCAAACAAAGCTGCTTAATATTTATGCTCCAGGTAAAAAGAAAGCTTGTTTCATGGTGTGCAGATCTGTACGTGCAGTAAAAAAATCATGCCAGTGGTTCTTGGCTGAAAAATAAGCAAGTTGCAAATATGCAAGGGTACAATATCATATTTTTCTCATGATTCCCTTTACAACTTCCTTTACAGTCCCCCAATGGATATGGGTGGCATCATACCACACCCATGGGTCCCTTTAGACAGCGGTCTGTAACTCAGTATGCTTCCTTACACTTGCAGCAACACAACCTGAAACAATGAACAGATGAATAAATGTACGTATCAGTAAGCCTGACATACATTTGCATAATACCTCTAAATGCGTCTCTGGTCCATACATGTCCCATATTTTTCTTCTCCTCACATCAATTCCTCTGCCTGAATGCTGAAACATTGGAACAACAGAAAGTTTCAATCTAAGCACTACTTTTAGCAGAAATTTCAAACAGGCTCAGTAAATGTACATATTAACTTGGATTATTTCATTCATGCTAAAATTTAGACACGTAACAAAAAATAATTTTGCCATTTCAGGCAGAAACTGAATACTTTTAATCCTTTTCTTCCCTCTGAAATATGAAAGGAATTACTACGAAACCTTAAGAATATAACTGGTTCAAAATCTTACCTGGGCACAACTACTGAGACTGCTCTTGAAAATCTGCATCTCCACAAATGTAAAAGCAGAGGTATTGATTTTTGGTTTCTTTGTTTGTTTTTAAAGTATCAAAACCTTTCACAAGGTGAGTACTGCTGCAGTGCCCACAGGGCTCAAAGAAGAATGATACTCTAAGCAGTCCTTAGAGGAGAACCACCTTTCAACTACTGAAGCCCAAACACTTTTTTCCCCTATTTGAACTAAAGGGAAGAGGAAACAGACTGGAAACTAAAGCAAGGAATGAAGAATGTATAGTATTTGAAATTCAAGAACCTTGTGCAGAACTCAGTAAAATCAGTTACTAAAAAAGCCCCATAAAACTCTCATACATGCTTTTTTTGACAGTCAACATGATTTTTTTTTGACTGACTGACAAGTCCACAAGGAAAACAGCAGTTTTTATTATACAAGATTTTTCTGGCCACACAAGAATAGAAACGTTGTATTAGGAGAACATGGAATACCTCCTATGCTCCCAATGACATCTCTTTATCTAATAAGACATATTCATTTCCCCTACAAATTTTCCCATATTCTTCCAAAACTAGAAAATGTAATTTTCTGAAACAGACAGATCCAACACCAATGGGTTTTGTTTAGTCTCACTTTTTTTTTGTTGCTCTTTCAGAAACTATGCCTAAGGAAACTGAATTATGTTGTTGCCACATTCTCACTCCCAAAAAGTATGCTGTTAGGCATTTTTAATTAAGAGATATCAGAATTGCTTTCAAAGACATAGAAAAACATTTTCAGGACACCACAAGTAGAATTCAGTTTGGATAAGTTCATGAACACGTCTTGTGAGAGACATCTATGTCAAAATTCCACATTCCTTTTTGCATAACTAAAATACACCATTACTTTTTCCTCTTAGTCTCTTACCTCCAAAAAACCAACGATGAACTTAAATGCACTAATGCACTTGAAACGCTGAACTTAATGAACTAATTAAATAAATAAAGGAAAGGTTTCTCATGCTCTGGTAGGATTTTCTGTTAGTAACTAGAGTGACAAAATCCTGTTTTAGCAACATGAACTAATTTACTGTTGGCTATCTACATGCCAGATAAAAGAGAAGCATAACAAGAATACTGAGTCTAGTTTTTAATCATTATTTCAAAAAGCATTCTATTTACCCCTTCATTGTTTAGAATATGAACCAGCAGACCATTTCCACATCCAAGATCTACAAATGACTGTTTCTTGGTCAACCCCTTTTCTTTTCTCTCTTCTTCCCAAAGAATCTAAGATGAGAAAACAAAACATATTAGATTTCTGCTCTCAAGTTTCCCCATAAGAAAGCATCAAAGTTTATTGGAAATGAAAGGAGGAAGCTGGAAATGCAGACTTGACAGAAAACATTCACTGCACTCACAAGTAAAATAACTATAGAGAAAAAAAAAAAAGAACAACCAAAACAAAACAAAACAAGCCAGAAAACCACTGTTTATGGAGTGGACCAAGAATTATTTTGCAAAATATCAACAGTTTTCTAAGTGCTAAGCACATCCTCCACTCCCTTTTGAGTCACTGGGAATTGAAATTAACCAGGGCTTTAAAACTCTGGGCTCGAATGAGCATAAATATAAAATAAGTTGCTAAAACAATGGGTGCAAAAGAAGAACAATGGAAAGCAAGGGAACTATCAATGTCTTTGCAAGTAACACCACAGATGCATTTATATCCACTTTATTAAAGAAAGCATTGATGGCAGAGCTGAAAATAAACCCCAAAATATTCCTTGTAATCACTTGGTGATATACTGGTACATGCAACATCCCTTTTTACTGAACAAAGCAACAGTATTACCTAGCAAGTCAGCTGCCCCAAATTCTACATCTAAGGGATCCCAAAGCTTTTAGCCAAATTCTAGTCCCTGATCTGTACACAAATAGGTACTTTTACACAGATATGTAATTAGTAATTAATAAGTGGATGTTTCTCTGCAGAGCATGGATTAACCTCTATCACTTTCCAACACTTTTTCCTTCAATGAGAAGACCCTGTATTCAAAACTCTGTATTATGATTTTTCACCGAAAACCCTGAAGAGTATTTAACTATGAAAATTAGTATTTGTAACGCTGTCACTTTTGAATGTCAGTTTTGCTAAAGGGAAAGAAACTGAAGATAAACATAGCCTACTAATCTCATGGATTATGTTTTTAGATTTACCAACCATTTCATTTTGGCAGTCTAGGCACTATCCTAGATATCCCAAATTACCTTCTTTGCAGAACTTACCTATGCTCCAATTCTTACAGAGTTTTTCCCAACACAAACCAAACAGCTCTGTCCTTGGGCATGTCCTGGACAGTGGGTGATCTCAGTATGATTGCAGAATAAAATGAGGTCACATGTAGATGCCATAAATCCATAATAACTTAATACTGGACCTACCTTCTCTTAACCACTTGTGTAATATATTCTAAACAATGAGTTTCATACACCATCATATAGATACCTAAACATTTTGCAGCAGGTTAGGTTGTTAATACCATACTTTAAGTTTTCATTTATGTAAGATGTATATTGAATGACTTTAATAACTTTCTGAAAACTACTGATACACGAGATAAAACACAATCATTGTAAACCAACATTCACATGTAAAAAAATGCTATCGCTCCAGTATTTTCTTGTGGCTACAACTAAATTCCTTATTTTCAACATAGAGTATTAAGATGATGGTAAAAATGGTAAAGATGAGTCCACTACATAGCTCTATCCATAAGCCAGTATCTAAGGTTCTAAGGGGTTAAACAATTATCAAAATAAATTAGTCCTCAATGAGTACTGTAAATGAGCTAAGTTACTTACAAATACTGATTTAGGTGAGATGCTAAGTATAGTTCAAGGTAAACATGCTCTTACCACACCCTGGATGGCAAACAAAAACATTTATGTGCCTGCCTTTTAAAAACCTGAAGTTTCTAAGAACTGCAGGTGGCAGAATTTTCATAGAATCTTAAGTACGTAGGGCCTGAGAAAACTGCAGTGAGCATTTATCTCCACTCCTAGCATCTGCAGTTGGCTTTATTACACTTGAGGATGGGATTTGAGCTGAAATTTTATCAAGAAAAGGCGTAGCAGTGAAAAACCATAAGGTTTTTTTTTGTTCATAGTATAAAATGAACAAGCAATAGAAAAATTTACAAAACAATTAACCTAATCTCCAATTGGTACATCTTATCACTTCTACATCAATGTTTTTGGCTTTCTCACTTAGAAATAAATAAATCTTGTCTATGTAGATAAATAAATTTCCTCTGACTGAAGATTGCAAATCTTTATCACATCTTCATGAAGAAGTTTTTGTTTACGTCTAAAATGATCTTCTTTAGAGAGGTTCTATTATTAGGAAATATAACCTTACAGAATATTATCAGGTAAAGCAGTTCCCTACCAGTAAGTAAGTGGCAATAGCAACATCTTCATAAACAAATTTCTCAGGATCTGTCACTTCAGGCCACACCTTCAGGAAAGAAAAAATAGATTGAAAAAATAGATAAAAGTTTATTTTCTGCATCATCTGAAATAACGTCAGAAATGCTCAGACAGCAGTTTGGATACTGATTCACTTCAGTAGGTTTCTGGGCTTCACAGATTTTGCATTTTAACTTCATTAAAATATACACACAGAATATAAAGACTGTTTGATTCAATCAAACAATAAAGTTTCTTAGAACATTTTGGCTCCACATGTGCAGGTCACAAGTAAACTGCTGCATCTGCTCTGTAACAGACCATGTATCTTGTGCTTAACTTTCTCACAAGAAAAATTCTTATCCATATCTGTGCAACACTGAGAACATGAACATTTGTAAATTTCTTTTCACAAGGGAACAGACCTAGAATTATCCTGGCACAACAGAACATGAAGAATCAAAATCTGAAGTAGGAAGATAGAAAGTGCAAGCATTATTCCCAAGTATTACTTTGTAAACGAAGAAATGAAACAAAGATGAAAGTGCTCAATATCAGCAATTCTGCAGAACTAAGGACTGAGCTGCTGCCTTACCCAAAAGTCTAATTCTCCTCTCCCATGTATCTTCCTGTTAGTACAGGAAGATGTATGTATATTCCTGTTAGTACGGAAATATTAACAGTAAAACCTTTCAGCACTTTCACTGTATGTTTTACAAAAGCATTTACCAGTTTTTTTTTTTGCAGCTAGAGCCAAGTTTGCAAGAATACAGACAGGAGTTCGTACAGCACTCTGTGCTTTTCAGGATCTTCAGGATAAGAAAAAAAAATGCAACACTGCTCCTCTAACTCAAGCACTTATTAAGATAGTATCCAAAGCTTTTGGAGAAGAAGGTGTTCTATTTTTGCCTTCTAAAATGTGGATGACTATTCCACTGACCTACTGCTTCCTTTTTATCACAAGTGATACATCCTGGAAAATGCCTAACTCCTCCAAATATTTACTGTGAATTTGGCTCTAAATTCTGCTTTTCCAATTAAGTTCTTCCAACTACTAAACCGTTTTTTTCTCCATATATACCAAAAACAAAAACCCTAAAACATGAAACCAAAAAATATACATAATAATTCAATTGCCTCTTTTATTTAAAAAAAAATTATTGAAAGAAGCAGCTCCATTACACAAGGTAAAAAAAAAAAAAAAAAAAAGGAAGGATAATATGACTGCATTTACTGCTAAACTTACCTTTACCATCTCTTTGTACTTTTCTTTGAGGTCCTGATAAACCTTGCTGTATTTTGCTACTGAAACGAGCGAGAGCGTACTTTTAAACTCACTGGGCTTTTGCTCCACGGACCATTTAGCCAGTTTGGGCAAAAGTTCATTTCCAAGCCATGCAAGTTTGGGGTACACAATTCCATCTGAAAACCAATCTTCTGGAAATGGAGCCACAACAGACACAGACCTTAAAAACAAGCAAACCAATAACTTATTTCAGCTGTATTGAGGACAGAGAAAACAAGGATTAAGTGGAGAAAATCAGCAAATCAGAGATATAAATCTGGATTGGAGAATAATTAAATATGTAGAGAAACAAAAGGAAAATAAACCAGTGAAGTTACTGAATGATGGAACAGTCTCCCCTGAGTTTTCTTAGCTCATTATCTCTCAATTCAAACACTGTATGTAAGAGTCCATGCTGCATTTAACACAATAAATGGGGACTCACATATGATGAGCAACTTGATTTCACAAGATAGCCAAACACTAAACAGCAAACGTCAGCTTATGAAATTCCTGAAAAATAACAGGAAAATTTAGGAGAAAAATATACCCATTTTCATAACTCGTTATTTCATCATCTCTAACTTCATTCAGATTTTATGAGAGCTACATCCCCAGATGCTCAGGACCAAACTCAATGGTCTACATTTCAGTGACTGAAGCTCAGTGGGTTTACTGCAACTCCAGTTTGACCCTCACCCTTACTAACACCCAAAGAACCTTTCTCACAGGCACTGCTACATCCTCGTGACCACAAAAAGCATGTTTTTTCTAGACCACACAGGTACAGGCAATGTACATTCAAAGGTGAAACAGGTTTGTTTTACATTATTCTGGCTATTGTAGATGTTTCCTTTTAGAGCACACTATGCACTCATATCACACCACTACTATTTGTTTCCTCTCTCACTCCCACACTTACCATTCCTCATCTTTTTTGTGTTTAAGTTGAATTTGATAAATATTGCACTTTTTCACCATATATTTTCCTTCATTTTTCTCCTCCAAAGGCAGAAAGGTCACAGTTCCATTGTAAACATCTGAAAAGATATGCAAACAGGGGGTTATTATTCTATTAGAACCAAAATGAACTTCTGCCGGCAAACCAGTGAGGCAAGATCTAAGACAACAGAGAAAGAACCACAATGCCAGAAACAGATCTGTTTCTTGGTGTACCTGACATCTGAAACCACTGCATGATTTGAATTCTCCAAATTGAGCATTCTATTGCATGATGTTTCCAAAATATTTCAGGCTGACCAGAAGTATTCATTTTCATCAAACCTAACTATTTTAATTAAGTAAAAACTAACCAATAAGATTTTCCTGAGACTGCTGCTTTTCCATATCCCACAGTAAACCCAGAGTCCTGGGAAGCTGGTGTGCATGCAGTATTACTTCCTATAAAAATTAAAAAATCTTTTTAGCCATTGTTTACCCAGGGCGATTTCTTCAAAATAACTTATTATGTTCTCTGTTTTGAAAATGTTTTTTTAATTACCATCAAAACAAACATTCTTGCAACTAAAATGCTATAGTGGCTACATAATCAACTTTCAATGGACTCCAAAATTTTCTGAGTGAAACAAGAAAGAATAATTAGCAATAGAGCAAATATTAAGTCTTGCTACTTTGTCCCATCCTTACCAATTCCACCTCTAACATTTTTAAATTGTAAACAGATTAATTATAAAAAAATCTCCTAGGCTTTTTCTTAGAGATACACTCTGTAGATGCAGCTCAGTAGTATCTTCTCTTAATATCAAAAGAAAAAGGCACCAGTTAAGAATCACAGGCCACAAGAACATCTCAAGTATGCCCCATAAATGACGATCAGTCTTTCTGAATTGTCAATTGAGTTGTTTCTGGAATTCTTTCTAATTCTTTTGAATTTAATTCGTATCAACATTTTTTCCAAAATTCATCCTAAAATGTTGTTAAGTTCTACCCTATCTAAGTTACTTTGCATTAGCAGGATTTATTGCAGCATATTACCACCATGCAGTATTAAAAAAAACAAAACAAAACAAAACAAAGAAAAACAAAAACAAAATAAGTTGAGCTTCTTTCTTAAACAATACTAAACATTAAGAAAGTCGATACAAACAGTTCCACTTCGCCAGGCAGGTGCCACAGCTGCCTACTCTTTTCAGTAATTCTGCATTTCCAAACACTGTGGTCACTCCTTACAAGCACGTCATTAGGTCTGCATTACGAGCAGCGTTTGTGTGTGGGCAGCTTACTCATGACAGGAATTCCTGAGTGTCACTGGTGTTTGACCTCTGTAATTTGTATTTCAACTGCTGAAACTTCAATGCTTCCTAGCGCAACAACGAAAAGTAAAAATAAATCCTAACCACTCTGTGGGGACAAAAGCCCATCTTCATTCCCACAAATAGGGGAGAAAAACGCGGCATTTCTCTAATCTGCGAGACAATCTCTGAGGGGACAGCCCGCGACAGCCCCGGCCCCTCACACGCAGTACTCGGGGCTCGGGGCCCGGCCCCCGCCGCCCTCAGCGCCCTCCGCTCACCTTGCACCGCCAGCTCCCGGGCCGGGGGGGCGGCGGGGCGGCCCCGGGGCAGCAGCGTCCTCAGCACGGCGCGGAGCTCGCCGNCCTGCGGCTTCTCCAGCCATACGCGCACGGCCGCCCAGAAGCCGCGGGGCAGCGCGGCGCCGCCGGGGTCCCGCACGGCCGCCGTCCCTACCGGCCCCATCCACCGCCCGCTGCCGCCGCGCCAGGAGGCGGAGCGCGTCGCAGGCTGCTCCCGTCAGTTCCCGAGGCGGAGACGGCGGCGGCCGCAGGTACGTACCGGGTCCTCTCGCCCAGTCCTGCGGCTCTGAGGCTCCAAGTGCCGCAAGAGATCGCTGCGGTGCCGTCCTGCGGCTAAAAACACGGGGAGCTGCCAGCTCCCAGCGGGGCGTGAGGCTGGAGGGTTGTCCCCGCCTGTGCAGCTGTGTTTGGGGAAGGTCTGTGCCGCTGTGACAGCGGGTGCGGAAAAGCAGCGTGAAAACGCATCCTGAGAGCAAACTGCAAACCGAGTCGGTGACTGACACCGGACAGTCAGCCCGGCCCATCAGGGAGACTTCCCGGTATACATTTTTAGCAAATAACAGTATATTATGTAGTCAGTCTGTTTTTGCCCTGTCTGAGCAGAAGCGAGGCCCCGTCAGGAATTGGGGCCGCTCGCACAGTGGCGATGAACCCGCCCAGGGCTCCTGCAGGAGCGGTTCGTGCCCTGGCTTTGCCCTGCCCGGGGCTGTCCTGCTCTGGGCGACTGCCAGCAGCAGATTGCTCGGAAATGCAGAGCCACTAGAAAATAAAATAAAATACTGGTTATACTCGCAGCATAAGGGTACAGTACCATTATTCTTGACAACTACCAAGTGCCTGAGCAGTGTCATTGTTACGTAAGATAGTTGAGGATAGTACCCTGCAAACTGACCTTTGCTCTCGTGATATGTGACCCGTTTTTGGTGTCCGGGTAAGAATTTGAATTACTAGAAGGAGCGCTTTCCATGGAAGAAGGTTTCCAACTCAGCATTTCGCAGTGAGACTGCAGCAGTTCTTCGCAAATTGAAAATAACGTGGTTTTTACTGCCACCTTCACACACGTTACAAAATTCCAGAGCAAGGCTGAAATTTACACTGAAGTTATTCTTTAGGGCAACCCGTTGGTACTTTCCTATTGCAACCGCTTGTTTTGATATTTTAATTAGTTTTGAAACTGTTGACTTGGAACCAAATTGTATTAAAACATTGCATGAAGTCAGAGAATTTGTAATGTATTTTAAGTACAGAATGCTTTTATACGGACTTTACATTTGGGTAGTGTTACTGATTTGCAATGTAAATCTGACTTGCAATGTAGATGTAATATTACGATGTAATTTTTTTCTTTCTTGTGAGTGAAAAGCCTTCAACTGCCGCCTGATTTACCTGTTTTTGTTAGAAGTGTAGTATCTATTTATTTGGTTGGAAGTTGAAACACTTTCTCAATGTCTTCTTTTTTTTTCCTTTCTTTCCAAACCTGTTACTCTGTACTGGAGCTACATCTTCTGAGAATTGATTTGGAAGTCACATGCAGAATTCTCTTCTACTATGTTTGTACTGTTCAGAACTGGAGGATGACCTCCATAAAAGGATAAGGTTGAAAGAAAAGAGAGGTATCAAAGAGATATATCAAGATGATGAGGGGGGAAAAAAGGAGTGGAAAAAGCAGACTCCTGAAGTAGTTTCTGTACTTCATTATGTTCAAAGTCTATGCTGAGCCCTTGGGCAGCCCCGGGCCAGGATGTCCTACCTATACCTTTGAGTTGCTTCTTTCAGCTAGCCCCATTAAATCGTGGCCAGCTTCTGCTGCCCTGCCCGATGGTTTTTGCACCCTCCAAGCCTGGCAGAGATCTCTGCCATCTGTGTGGTGCAGGGATTGCTGGGTGTGCCGTGAGTAGTAGGGCTCTCCAACACCAGCTTCTGGAAGCAGCAGAGGATCTCAACTTCTTTGGGCCAGGTTCTAATAAGAAGCAAGATTCTCCTTCTCTCCTGAGCCAGTGCAGTTGTACCTACTGACAGGGAAATCCTGCAGCATCTGTGCAGTTTTGTCGTGCTCTTGCCTGACCTGTAGATGCATGCAACAAATTGCCTGCAGACTTCATGGGGCCTTGCTCCATTTGTTGTGTAAGACATGGTGTTTTCTTGCCTGGGTCTTTTATCACCCCTTTCCTTATTACATGATTTGGTGAAAATGAATGGTGTCCCTGTTTCATATTTAGCTCATATTTTAATAACAAAGACCATGTAATTTGTTTACATTGTGTCAAAAGCATCTTTTCTTTCTTTGTATCAAGCCACTTGATTTAGAAAAAGGGAAGGGCAAGCTTTTAGTTGGCTCTGCACTGCTGTACTCATACATTTAAACAGGTCCATGGATTTGATTAACAACTCTTTTAATTCCTTTTTATTATTACAAAACAGACATCTGTGGTGCTTTGGTTTGTGTATTATCTTTTCTTGTTTGCTGCAGTTTAGCTAACAATGGCATCCACCCTGAATGAGAAAGAAGTGACTGGCAACCAAAATTCATGGGATCATTTGCTACCAGATTTCCCTAAAGGCCCACTTTCCAGCTATCGTAAGAAAGCTTCCTTCAACTGGAAAGACATGGCAGTGTTCGTAGATGGTGAAGATCTCATCCAGCAGAAGGTAAATTTTGCAAGAATTGTAAGCATGTTTTAATTGTGGAGATAGCAGTAGAAGTAAGTGTGGTTTTTTTAAAGGCAACATAGTTAATAACACCCCATTTTGCACAGCCAGTTTTCACACCATAGCTGAATTTTTAAGCAATCTACTCTGCTGTCTCATAAGACTCATTTAATTGCTGAACATCAGTACAATGGAGACCAGCAGGTGCTACATTTCAGAACCTGAGTGTTCATTTCAGACTGAGAAAGAACTGTATTCTGCCATATTTCTTTACTGCTTGCATTACATCACACATCCCATGGTTTTGCAAGGCACTTAGGCAGAGCTAAGTCCAAGACACTGTCAAACAGTATTTATGTCTGTCTTTGACCTAATTTCCCATGATCTTCTGTGCTTACATTAACGCTTATGGGGCACTGCAGTTGGCGATTAGCATGTGAACCTTGCTGAAATCTAACTCTACCAAAAAAAGAGATTAACTGCAGCACAAGAGATGGTGTGGAAATGCATGACTTGGAGATGTAAGAGGAGGAAGAACTAGCTTTCTGAAGGTGGTGTAGATTTACATGGATTTAAGCTAATCTTGAATCCTCACCATAATTATAAAAATCCTAGCAGGTACATCAGAGGAATCAAAAAGGTCTGGTTCTGAATCTCACTGGTCTGTGTTAGAGCACAGAAAAAGCCACAAGTGCTCTGTGTCTGAGGGAGTTTCAAAGCTGTGTAGGGCATGTAGTGTTGTTGATATGGAGAGAGGGAATGGCTGCCTTTCAAGGAAAAGCACAGGAAGTCTGGGTTTCTTCCTTCTTTTGTGAAAGACATTTAAGAAGATGCAGGTATCTTGAAGGCACAGCTCTGAGATTAAAAAATGCTGTAATGTATTATCTAATACATAAAGGTTCCAAATTGAAACATTAAAATATGCACATCCCCACATTGAAGAGCTGCAGATGATGGTTCCATTAAATGGAGCCTTTTTTCACTTTCGTCTGGGAAACAGAGCTGTTGTGGTAGCTTAATGGCTTTACCAACATGGCACATTTTTAACTGAATGTAACCCCTGGAGTTTTACCTCTATGCTCAGACTGAGAGACTTTTGCCCATTAGATTCTGCTAACAACTTCGTATATTGAGATAATGAGGCTGCTACACAAAGCAAGTAAGTTTTACCATACTGTTCTTGTACATTCAGACTGAATCAATGAATCACTTCATGGTGAACAAGATGTCATAAAATTTAGCTGCATGAGCTGTATATATGACAGAACTTTTAAATATATTTTCTAATTCTCTGGAATTTTTGCTTTGTAAGTTTATACCTTCCAGGAAATTATTGTAGCTTGAGACCCAGTGTTACTCTAGAAGAAAGTTAACTGATTTTGTTAATGCTTTTAGATTAACATTCTCATGCCAATTTTTTTTCCCCTCCAAGAACAGAATCTTCTCTGCTCTGGAAAATGATCCTCTCTTTGCACGTAATCCTGGAGAAGATTTGTGCCGTGAGAAATACCAGGAGCTGACATTCCGGCGCTGTAAAAGGCTCTTTGAGTATGAGTTTGTTACTCAGCAAGAGATGATGGAGAGCCCCTTAAGGCTTTTTGATCTGGTGCTCGCTTTAGGAATGTACGATTGGTCTCTATGTATTCAGTTTTTCTTACATTGTGCTGTAAGTACAGTTCAAGGACTATAGTGGTGTATGTTTGAATTTAAGAAACTTCTAATACCATAATTCTGTTTCTTTATGCCTATTTTATTAAAATGAGATCTTTTCCTTGTCCTTTCTTTTCAAAAATGGAATGAAGTTTTAACTGTTTAGAAGAATCAGAGAGCTGTGTGTAATCTTTGTTGTTAAGCCCCTGTCTCTACTGGAATCCCACCTGGGAAGTAAAAGTGAAACAGTACAGACGGAGATACAGAAAAAAATTTTGATGCCTTCTTTTGTCTACTCCTCTGCCTCCTCTCTAGGGCAGTAGCAGCCAAAGAACTGGGTTTTTGGTGGCTGTGTGTTTGCTAAAGATTTGCAGATAACAGAAACTTACCTGCTTAAACCCCAATGTCTTAATGAAGGACAGAATGCAGAGGGAATGGAAAGCAGTTTAAAATGTCTCACTGATGTCAGTGGCTGAATTCTGTTAATCAGTTGCTTCACAGATGGATCTCTCACAAAGAATACTCAACATAGCTGATCAAATAATATCTGTTGAATTAATTAATTAATTATGACTATTCACATGGCTTGGGAGCATCTAGGAATTAGAGTTTTGTTGTGTGAATATCCACATAGGAAAACTGAAGGCAGTTTTCAAATCAACATTCTTGTTTGATCCTGAAGCAGGTACCTTCATTTTCCAATCTGTTTGCAGTAAAATGGACTAAAATAGTCTTTAAGTTTTCCTTTGCTCCGGGGGACATCACTAAGGACAAGTGGAAAGTATTTTTAAGCATTTGCAATGAAGACTTGAGCAGGTTAGAGCTGGGACAAGTTCAGTCCTCTGTAAAAGGCTTTGACAAGATCGAATCCTGACTTAACCTCTCCGAGCTGTAGTTGTCTTATAGTTTACTGTACAGCCCACTTTCCCTGGTCTCTTTACTGAACATCACTATTAAAAATCATGTGCAATTTGTGCTTTTCATCACAGGGCACTGATTTCAATCATAATTCTGTTTCTACAGGTGTTTGCAGGTCCAATTTTGAGTGCTGCTAAGAGATTTGGACACGTTTTGAAACAAATTTATAGTATGGAGGTAATCTTTTCTAATAATTTGTGAGAAATGGACGCTATTAGAACTGTGTCACTATTTGCACTTTTGTGTTATTTCTGATTTCTTTACATACCTAGGTACATATAATTAGCAAAAGGAGAGACCATAGAGCAGATTCAAACATTGAGCTCTGACTGTCATCACTACTAGCTCATAAATCAGTTCCTGGATATGTTTTAGACTGTCCAAGTTAACATGCAGACAAAATTTGGGACTTTTTCCCAAAAGCCAATATAGATGACATTACACCAGTTTAGGCTTTGTCCAGAGTAATTTAAGAGTATCCTACTAGGATGCTCTTAACCTTGACGTGTTGACATAAAAATTCCATTCTAATGCTATAAAATGGAAAATAATGATGTCCTAATGCCAAAGAAACACCACATGGAGTTCAGTGGAGACTCAGGACCAAGTACTCTGCAGAATAAAGGCAGCCTGCCTAATACAGAAGGTGGCAGTCCTAAGCGGTTTCTCCAGTCTAGGCCATGTGGGCAGCGTTCACTGTCTCGCCAGACCCTCTTTGCTCTTTGATTTTGCAAGATAGATATTCTGAGGCACCTAAACTGAGCTTTGTGCTTCTTTAGTTGCTCTCTATCACTGCCTGTTTTGTCTCAGGGTTTTTTTTTGCTGAGTTACTTTCTAACAGCTGAATTTGCGATCATTTGAAAGTCATGCAGTTTTAATTCATGTGGTTTAATTAATAATGTGGTCTTGAACTGTGCCTTGTATCTCCTTATTTAGATTTTTGGATGTTTTGCTCTGACTGAACTCAGCCATGGAACTAACACCAAAGGCATACGGACCAGGGCCACATTTGATCCTAGCACTCAGGTTAGTCCTTGATGCACGCTGTCAACCAGGCTTCCTTTCCATGCAAAACTGTGTAAAAAGGAGTTAGTCCCTGCATAGGCTTCAGCTCTCACAGCTGAAAGAGCTCTCTCAGTTCTTTACTTGAACTCCCAGCTCAGTTTAACCAAAGATCTAGGAAATGCTTCCCAGTCCATTAATATGCTTTACTTTTTTTTTAACTGTTTAAATGAACAATTCAAAAAGCTGAGTTTCAGGCTTTACAATGACATAATGAGCTTTTTGAACTCATTTTTTTCCTTACTACATGTGTTCTCTCCAAAGTTGAACACAATAAGAGAGATCTCAGGTGTTGGAATGCAGTACAGAATAAAATCCTGGTAGTTAATGAATGTTTTCAAAACATTACTAGGGTGATGAAAAAAAATAGCTGTGACCTGATTTGTATTATTTATATTATTTTCTTCTTCTTCCCTGGCTGCAGGAATTTGTCATTAATACACCTGACTTTGAAGCTGCAAAGTTCTGGGTTGGTAATATGGGAAAACATGCCACTCATACAGTGTTATATGCCCAGCTCTATACTCCTGATGGACAATGCCAAGGATTACATTCCTTTCTTGTACAGGTAGGGTGGAAATATTGTGCATATTTCTTTTTGGGGAGGAGTGGGTCCAAAATAAAGACTCTGTTATGCTGTTATTTTTACCTGACCTGCAGATTTTTTATGTAATGCCTTCACAGTTTATTGCAATTGTAACCAGGGTACTTCTTTTAAATGTTCACTGATTTTGTGAAGGCTGTAGAGCTAGTTTTATACTGTCAGTTTTCTGCAAAAAATTCTGAAAATCCAAAAGAGCTGAAAAGTCTCCAGAAAATCATGGCACTTGCATAGTTAGAACTCATCTGTGTTACATGAAGTCCTGAAAGTATTGCATGGAGCTTAAGATGGTTTATGTCTGCCAATGCTGCAGGCTGATCTGCATGAAAACTGCGAACTTCTACCACAGACATAATTTTATAAGATTAAAGGCATCAAAATTATGTCAGTGCAATAGAAAACTTGTGTGTAGTAAAGTGAACTAGTTGCAGACTGAACAAAGTTTATTACAGAATCAGGGAATATCTCAAAGCTGATTGTTGCATAAAAATTCTATTGGTTTCTGCTGTGTCTGTGTACACCTGAAAGAGGTTTCAGTGCTAGTCTGATGAGAGCAGTCATCAAAGGGATATTTAACATAGTGATGTAATTAGTGTCGTCTTACAAAGTAATTTGCATTAAATTATCTACATCCTGAATGAGAGGATGGATAAGTACGAGTTGTATCCTGGATTGTGATTGAAAGAAACAGAGATCTCTTTATCATTAAAAACCGGGTACAGGTTGGGATTATTTTCAATCTTTCAAAAATTCAGCCAATAACTTTCATTGTTCCATTACTGAAATGTTTTGTTTCACTTCTTTACAGATTCGAGATACAAAAACTCTCCTACCAATGCCAGGTGTGATGGTAGGTGACGTTGGAAAGAAAATTGGGCAGAATGGGCTGGATAATGGGTAAGTCAATACATTTGAAAGAGAAAACATTCTAGGTTATATCACAATGTAGTGGTGCAATGATCCCCCTGTGTTGGTTCTGTCTTTACTCCTGGAGTGTTCGCTAGTGTTTTTAAATTGTTGATATTTCTAAAACAAAATCCCAAACGGAAAGATTTTGAATTTCAGTATTTTCTATCTGAATAAACAGCCTTTCAACCATTCTCACTTTTTAAAATGTAAAGTGAATATCTGTGACTATCCCCAGGCAGACTTGCAATTATAGACTCTTCAACAATATTAATGGAAAAAAAAAATCCAGTAAGTTCTGAGTAAAGAACTTCATCTGCACCCATCTGAGTGTAAGCCCTTAATTATTTTCTCTGTTGATTTCCAGCCCACAGGAAGGCTAGTGGTGGTCCACAGATGAGGTGTATTTTCAGTAAAGATTAAGACTAATGACACCCAAGAGAGAACCTATGTATCTTGTTTAAACCATGGGTTTTCTAGACTACAGGCAAGAAAGAGAAGGGTAGTTTGTTGCTGACTTTTTTTTTTCCTGTATTATGTGTGTACAGTGGAAATGAAAAAGTACCTGGCTCCATTTCTTAGTCACAGACTCCAATGGCCTTTCTGTGTCTACTTTACTAACCAAAGGTGTCTGATGGGGAGGAGATACAGTGAGTAAATAGAGGTAGATTTCTGCATTAAAGCAGTCATTATGTAAAAGTTATTTAAACTCTTGCATTAGTTATGTAGCTCTGTATAAAGACAGAAACTTTCAATGGTAAAGAAGTGTTTGCTTCTTTGTGACTCAGACTTACTTCTTTCTGTTGATTCAGTTCGTTACAGACCATTGCAGTAAGCACAGTATAGACATCTTAAAGTATCCTGGTTTCAAATATTATGGCTTTGACTCCCTTCCCAGAAAGTTGTAGGAATTTTATGGTTATGTAGCTCATTATCATTGATTCTCTGTTTCCTGAAGACACAGAAGAAATAAATTTAGAAAATTCGAAACAACCCAAAATTAATTTATAGAGGAAAACAGTGAGACTTGGAAAAGGGGGGTGTTCAAGGCTTGGTGAGTATTTCTTCCTGCTTCTGCATTACAGACTAGTAGCCACCAGATGGCACAGCAGCATGGGCCTGAGTAATCTGAATGTTACTCAACGTCATATTTCTGTAAAAATATTCAAATTCTGCTGTTCATTCTTGTATTACAACATAATTTTATGTGCAACATGGGAAAGAAGAGTCTGCTTGTCATGTGACTTTAAGATGCACATTGTTTTAAATCCATTTCTCCATTATATATTGGGAAGAAATAGAGTATTTCCTAAAATATTGGTAATAACTGAATAATTTGAAATTGTGTATGGTATGTAAATGGGATACCAGTGTCTTCCTATCTTAATGTCAGATAGAGTCCCTTATCTTAGTTGACATCGTATGTCATTTAAAGCAGTCATAGGGCATTCCTGTTTACTTTGTATATGTTGTTTCAAAAAATGATTATTACATTCAAACAGAAGTGCCCAAAGAGCCTCACTCATGATCTAGATCTTTCAAGTATGCATTAAGACAATCCCTGCATTAGAAACCTTAAAACAGCACTTAGAGATTAAGACAGAAAGATGAGGGAGCCCAAGGTTACCAGTAGATACCCCTAATTTAGCTAAAAACTCCAGAGGCCTCAGTTCCTGAACTACCTTATCTAATTTTTTTTGGAGGGGTCTAAGGTTAGAGGCAGGCCAACATTGTTCTAAAGAACTAGGGAACCAAGTTTTGTTCTGCAGCCTTCCCGCTGACACTGAGATGTCAGAAGTGCCAGGGCTTGTAGATGTTGGCTCTCAGAGGAGCACAAAGGTCTGGATGGGGACTGGAGAGGAAGTTCTGCATTTGTTTGCAGAGACAACAAGCCATGCCACCCTAGAAAACGGACTCTTGATTGCATGATCCGCAAAATTCCAGGATCCACAGGGAGATACTTCACCAGACACTGCCTTGTCAAGGTGTTCTCCTTGGCTGTTTAGCAATCTTACATCTTCATTTATCCCAGAAAAAACACAGACTTGTGTGTGGAGAGAAGAAAACCTTCCCTTATGCTGTGTCTACAAGTATTAGTCTCCACTGCATGCATTGCTAGGTTTTTTTGAATGTATGTATGAAGCCTGGTTCAAATACCATGAACACGTAGTAAATTTCTATTGTGGTTACACTCAGGTTATGTGGTCACGGTGAGGATCAGTCTGACATCTGACAGAGATGTTTGATTTTGTTCCTGTGTTTCAAGAAATTGGTAATCATTTTCAATATGGATACATAGAGTTAAGTTGCTAAACAGTAATGAAGGTCATGGGCAAAGAAATTCAGAGCCTCCTTTGAAAATACTATTGATTTATGCTATGTAAGAAAACAGTATTTGATTGTAGTTGTCCATTCTGGCTTTGAAAAATAGTTAATCTCTTGTTTGGCTGAAAGCTGGTTTCCTGATAATGCTGAGTGTAATGTTTTTGTAAGAGAAGGAATTTCAGAACTAATATGGGAATTTTTGCAGTGTAAATCCATTTCTAAAACTATCTTTCCAAATAATTCTCATAGTTTCATAACTTGAGTGTCCAGAAATCACATGGTATTTGCAAGTCTGTGTAGCTTTAGCTGCCCTGACTAAAAAAGACAAAATCACTGCAAAATATTTTAAAATATTTTTCTTTCCCTTGGAAATTTACAACAATTTGTGTATTCAATGCATAAAGGCATAAAAATAGAACTCCATTTTTTCTTATGGAGAGTTGAGACTGGTTTTGTATTTCGTTACCAAAAATAAATCAGACTGCCACCAGGGGATGCAAATGCTTCAGTCTTTATTTTATAATATTAAAATGTCCACTTGTTGCTAGTGCTCTGGCAGTCTTTGAAATATGCTGTTCACTGAGGACCCAAAATGGTAGTAGCTGAGGAAAAAATTACTGAAAAAAATCTCAGAGTATTTGGGATTTCAGGGGCTTTTCAGTAATGCATGGCAGGCATAAGGAGTGGAGGGGGTGACATACACATCAAGCAAGAGCTGGGCTAAGTGTTGATTGCATTTCTGTTTCCTTCCTTTGGTGTGGGAGTTTTTTTGTTGCTTTTTTTTGGGGGGGGGTGGGGGTTGTACCTTGGCTAATGCAACATGGCCAAAATTGCCCTTTGCTTCAGTGTGCATCACTAAATGATTGACCCTGAATTAGTGGTGAGCCCATTATGACCAGTTCTAATTTGCAGCAAATTCCTGCTTTCGCTTCTCCAGAGATGGAAATGATGATGGAAATGCCCAACTGAATCTGCCTGGGGAAGAAAATCAGCTATAATTGTATTTCTGAAGTGTTGCTTCCCATACCTGTCTTTGTAAAACATGTTCTGAGCTTGTTTGGCTGTGTCCACTGATAACATGTATACAGTTTGTTGAGCAGATGAAACCTATTGTAAGGGAAGAACTAGAGAAATGAAGCTGTCATTTTATCTGAAGTCTTTTTAGGGGAGAAAAGTGTCTTTCTGGAGGAAGAACTGTTATCTGCATCTAATGATAATTGTGGGCTTGGGAAAACTGATGGGGTTTATTAGCTGTTTACCAGCCTCTCATGTACAATTAAAATGTGGTCAGTCTTTGCACACATACGACACACTAAGATGTTCAACATGTTCTCTAGCAGTGAGGCCAGATTCAGTTTTCTGGATATTGGAAACAAAACGCCCAAGAAGAAATGGGCAAAAGGGATTTATTGGACAGAAAATGATAAATCGTGTAAAAGAATCCCTTCTGGAAAGAGATGGCTCAGAAAGCCCTTACTGTAATTCCTTGTATGTTGCCAAAAGATGGCATACATCGCATAATATCCAAGCCTTTACAAATTGCTTTTAAATGGTTAATTCATAATTTGTTTCTTTGTTACTATTTCAGTATCACTGCCAATAATACATTATGATTCTGCTATTGCTGGTTTAAGGGCAGAACAAAGGAAAGTCTAGTCGTTGTCTTCTACTATTTATCTTCTTGATTCTCATTTAGATTTTGCAACAGTTGCAGGTATTTCACTGGGAAGATAGGAGCTATAATATATGGTTGAAGCCTAAATAACCTTTGGAGCTTCATCTTTCCATCTGAAACAGTAGTTCAGTGAAGATAATATCCATAATTAGCTTCTTTGGTTATTTGCTTCTACTACCACCCTTTCTTTTTCTTTATACTGTTTACAACTTTCATGTAGCTGTAGGGGACTCAGCTAGGGAACTGGAACTGCCTGAAAACTAATGAAAACCACCAATTTTTGCTGTCTTCAGTCGGATAATTTGTCAGGTCTGGTTTACTGCAAGGCCTTAGGAATGGCTAGTTCAGTACAGGAAAAAGAACAGAGATGTAAGAAGTCAAGTGTAAAAATTGGTCCTGCTTCCCAAATAAACAAGCTTGGCTTGTTTAATACTTTTATTGACTTACAGCCTCTGACCTAAGTCACAAACAATTGCTATAGCAATGAAGTGGCTATAGAAGAAAAAAGAGTATTAAAATGCCTGTACCTGTATTTATGTTATCTGCATATACCATGAATACTTCAGTCCATGTAAAAAGTGCCACTTCCACAGTTAAAACTAGGTATTTTGCAAACACATGTTGCATGTTTGCATTTGAAGTTAAAGCCATTTTTTTTTCAGCAGAATCATTGACATTTCCCTGCTTTGCCCTCCTCATGTAGTTTCTGTAGTCAGGGTTGGACACCATGTGGGTACATAGTTTTCTGTGCATGTTACTGGGCTGTGGTCACATTGCTGCAGTGCTGCCTTATCCCCTCATTTTTGTCATGTTCATGTGCCTCAAAACTCTCCAGCCATAGCTACTTCACACTGAAAGGCACTTGATGTGGGTGAAAATGGGGAAAGGTAGATTTAGATCTGGTCACACATTTGCTTTTTTCACCCACAGAAATACAGCCTCACTTCTGCAGTGATCTTCAACCAACCATTTTTGTTTCTTAGTAGAGTTCTGTCAGCTCTTGACAGCTGCAGGAGTCTGCTCATCCAGGGCTCCTCTCAACACCTGGTACTTGGACTATAAGAACTTCAGTGTGAGTGGGTCTTTCTGTCAGTGAAGTCCATTAGGTTAGGATTAGGAGGCCTATAAACTGCTGTGTTATTTTATCCTTGCTATTGAGCATTACTCTGCAGAGCTGCATTCTTAGATTAGAGCCTTGCTTGTAGAAGATAAAGCTAAAATACTACCATGCTGTTTTCCCCTGTTTCACTGTTACTCTTCTCAGCTCTAACCTTTCTGTGAGCTTCAGTCTAGAATATGTGGCAATTTTCTTTCCTTCCGCAAGTCCTTCATCAAACCTCTGAAATGTTATTCTTCCCAAGGTTTACTGTATCCCATAAACAGCCCTGATATGAATTGACTCACAGGCTTCCAATACCATTCACCTGCTTTCTGTTTCTGGCTGGCAGTCTGGCTGGTGTCTTTGTACCATCTCTAATGTAGTCAGTAACTAAAGCTGGCAGAAAAGGCATTTGAGTGAGTCTGAAGTTCAGCAAAGCATGTTTGAGCTATTTGTACTATAGGTAACAGTTTATTACTGTAGTACTGGCAAAAGGAGTTTGTAGCTTTTCCAGCTGCTCCTCTTTTATCAGCATTACTGCACACCAGATGAATTACTATTGCATGATTTAAAGTCAGTGAGATTAATTTAGTTTGAAATGTTCCCTAAACTACTGGCCAAAGAACCCAAACAAGAATGCTACTATTGGAATGGCATTTCACTCTGCTCAGCTGCTCATGGTAGAAATCTGTGTGATACAGGGTTTTTTTTATCTGTGGTAAAAAATGTGTCTACATAATGCAAAATTGCACATTGCTGTAGAGCCCTGTGATATCTATTTGAAATGACAGCTGTCTGTCTGTCTTGCTGAGAGGTCTTAATCTCAGTCACACTCTTTGCTGTGCTGAAGAGGCCCTAAGCAGGTCAGCTTTCAAACCTCTGCTCTTGTCATCACTGTGTGAAATTTAGCCATTTTCCAAACTTTCTGGTACATGATATCCCCATGACTGTGTATACAGTTCCATTATTGTAAGATATTTCTTCAATTCTTTGAGGATATTTTTTTCCCCTAAATGCGTTTACAGATGTGGGCCAAGTCAATGCTTTCTGGGCTAATAACCGTTAAAAATGTGATCGTTGACTTCATTAAATCTTACTATTTATTTTTAATATGTTCCAATATCAAGTTTCAATTGGCCAGTATGTATAAAAATTCCCAATAGCGAAGGTTTTGGAGAAGGAGCATAACAGCAGTTGGCTGCAATCTCACACGGTCACTTAACCCACCAGTCCTGTGAGGTGCTGCTTTTATTTTCAGCACTGGTGCCTATAGGAAAAATATCTTATTTCTTTACACATGGAAATTTTTTTTTGAATTTTTAATTGCTAGTTCTGCCACTCTGTTTTGCTTCTTAAAGCTTTTGCCATCTGATATGCATATCCACATATCTTTATATGATGTATCTCTAATGGATAATATCAAGGGAAAAAATCTAAACTTTCAAAACCTGTTACTTTAATTCATTTTGATTTTAAGAAAATAGGCTTTCATATAACGATAGGAAATTCAGTATTCTGGTTCACTAGCTGTGAAAGAAGTTATTAAAGAAGGGTATGCATGTAGTTTTTGATCATAATAATTCTGAGTCATCTTTTATGTGGTATAGAATTAGCTACCTTATATTTATATCAGACAGATTATAATAAAACTTTCTTGAAGGTTTTTCATTCTTTCCAACAAAAGACTTCCCTTAGATTTAACTGTTTGGGATTGCATTACAGCAAGTGAAAGTGGCTAAAATTGTTTAGGTCATTTTGGGAGCTGTTTTTTTCAGCACATGGCAGTCATATGTTTTTTATGAGTAGGCTTGGAATTCCTCAAAGTAGGCAATTGTTATATAGATTTATAAAGTAGTAGCTTTTAATTTGCTTTTTATGAACACTTGAGTCTCAAGCACAGGTCAATATAAAGAAAATTTCTACAACTGCACGACTTTGCTCAGTGAATTGAACGAAGCACTACAGTGTAAAACACAACACATAACAGAGGATAATTTGCCATTTTTTTCATTTTCTGTATTTCCCAGGTAACAAATGACAGATCAAAAGGGAATGTCCTCAAGTTGTACCAGGGGAGGTTTAGGTTAGATACTGGGAAAAACTTCTTCACTGAAAGAGTATTCAGACATTGAGACAGGCTGCCCAGAAAAAAGGTGGAATGATCATTCCTGGAAGTGTTCAGAAGTTGTGTGGATGCCGTACCTGGGGACAGGGTTTCATGGTGAACCTGATGCTGCTGGGTAATGGTTGGACTCTGATATTGGAGGTGTTTCCCAGCCTTAATTACTCTATGAATGTTCCATGAATCTTACCATTCATCACATACGAGGCTAAGCATGTTCCAGATATCTGTTTGCAGAGAGAAGGCCCAAGAACTGGAGGCCTTTGAAATATCATCCTAATCTGTGCCCCAAAGATTGTATCATCTCTCTGTTAGGTCAACTCTTCCTTTAGTCTGGTTTATAATTCCAGTTTTTATCACCTATTCAATAGGTTTTTAACATAATGTTTCATTGCTTTCTTCCATGCATCCCTTTGTACTTGGGAGGGATCCTTATAAATATCCATGGAGCTCCCTTACTTTTGTAACTCTGATTTCCTTCTTAAAATTCTCATTTGCTCTAATGGCTTGTAAAAATTCCATTGATTAGCTGCTGGTGTGCTGTGACTGCAGGCATCCTGTCAGTAAAATATTCTTCAGTAATTAGTGTCTGCTTCACTGTTTGAACTTATCTGTAGCTTCCTGCCTTATGCTTTCATTGTAAGGTCCTAGGAGGAAGCACCTTCTTGGAATTCTCTGGATGTACAGCAACTGTGAAAAAGAGTGCTAAACTAGAAACCTAAACCTTGCTACACATGCTCTTCTGTAACTAAAGCAATGAGTAATAATAATTAAAAAGCTCAGGTTCTTTCTAAGATGCATGCTATTGCTTAAAAATATTGGTTGTTGTACAGCTTTAGTTGTGATTCTATTTGGGATATAGGGAGCAGAGAACGTATATTTAGCCAAAAGATCTTTCTAGAATGAGATTTTTTATTTTCAGTGATCTGAAAAAATATTAACATAGATGGAAATCAGATTTTTGGAAAATCTGAATTTGATTCTATTACAAAGTAGTGTTGTCTCACTGAAATTGGCATTTATCAAAGCACTTACTAGCATTGCTGAGGCAGCTGGTTCTTGGTTAGGATAGCACGCCTTTCTCCGTGTCCAAGTCCGAAAATATTGTGTATCTCTAAGGCTGAATAAATTCTGTATTCAGATATGTTTCCTTGGAAACAACTTACTATTTAAAAGCACATGCAGCCCTTAAGTAATTTATTAATGTGAAAGACCTGGCTCTCGTGAGCCATATTAAACAGATCAGCCTTTATTGGCAGGAAAAAGGAATTTTCTTTGATTACAAATATAGCTTTTCAAGTGCTATTAGATAGTGAGATATTCATGAGTGGGGTTGATACTGCTGCTGTTATGTGGCCCATTTGGGTGAAGCAGTTCAATCACTTTCTTCCTGAAAAATATGAATACTCAGGATATTCTCCCTATCTTAAGAACTTCCCTCTTTATTGCTGCTAGGGTGCTGCAGTTTAGAAGGGGTTATGCTGCTCTTCCTTTTTTAAGATGCCACATTTCAGGGTACAGAATTCCTAATCTGACTTTAAACGAAGGAAAATTTTCCTTTTGTTTCCTTCTCAGGGCACTGTTTCTGCTATGTCCTTATTTGTATTGCAGTAAAATGAGTGATCCTTACAGATCTATGTTTTAGACTCATAAAAATACATAGTGTCTCTATTCCACAGCAGTATCCAGACTGGACTAAACAACACCTCAGTAAAGAATATAGTTCTGCAAGACTGAGGCAGGGAATTACTTGGAATGAGAATGGACCAGTCATGTTCTAGGTGGCAGAAGGAAGTTGTTCATCTTCCCAAGCTTTTTGACAGCTGAGATACCAACCTAGGGAACCTAAGTCATGCAGCCTGAGAATTCAGTTCAGCTTTCTGAGGTGTCAGTGAAAGTACCTGTCAAACTGCCTGTGTACAAGGTCTCTAATAAGTAACTTTACTTGTCCCTTCCCTCAACCATAATACATTGCTCATCCTTCTGTTACTTTTTTACTTCTTTCCTTACAAAGCTGCTGAAATGGTCTCCTAGAGTCAATGAAGTGAGGTTTTTCTGGCTTTGTAAACATCTTTTTAAAACAAAAAAACCAAAAATCAGAAGAGTTATAGCAAATAATTTCCCTTCTTGAATTCACTGTGATTCTCTGTGTCTGAAAGTCTTTGTTGTCCCAGGGATACTTCCCTAAAATTGCCTACCTGGCTTGATGGACACTGTTTTCAGTTCACTGATGTGCCTGAGATAATTTTGCAGTCCCATCTTTCTTGTAACCTTTTTTCTGTAATATAAACACCTCAGACTGTGTAGAGATAAATTTTATACTGTTTGTATATTTATTTAAACAGATTTGCAATGTTCCACAACATCAGGATACCAAAAGAAAACATGCTGACTACAGCTGCAGATTTCACATCTGAGGGGAAGTACTCAAGTTCAATCAAGGTATGAAACAAGGTCTTGTTTCATTACATATACAAAGGTATAAGTAGGTTGAGAGACAGAGCAATGGGCCTCTTATGTTGGGAAGTACTGGATACCTGAACTTAAGAAGGCTGTTGACAGTTTCACAGGAGGTATGAATGTTGATTTTTTAATTGCATTTCAGAGATGTCTCAACTTACCTGACTGACTTTACTGAACTTCGTGCTCTTTGCACAACCCCACTGATCCCAAAGAGTTTAGAGTTTGACTGTGTTCAGGCAAGGCTATTCTGAGTCTCAGCTGTGTACTTCATCTGAATGAGTCAACAAATAAAATTGGCAAAATTGCTTCTGATCGTGCTACCAAGTTGCATCTTTATGGGGGTAAAATGAGATGTTAGCTTCGGCATTCATTCTGTGCCTTCTATTCATTCAGGATGTTAAAGAACGTTTCAGTACAGCTCTGGGATCCTTGTCCAGTGGCAGAATTGTGATTACAGGACTGTGCGTGACCAATTTAAAGCTTGCCGTGGCAATAGCCATTCGCTTCTCAGCAGCTCGCCGTCAGTTTGGACCAACTGAGGATGAAGAAATACCTGTCCTTGAATACCAAACACAGGTAAATATTTTGGAACTCAATCTACAGACTTTTATATAGTGAAACTCACATTCAGAGCTACTGCAGATCACAGTAGTGACTCTGAAGTTAGTGAAATTTAAGTTGTCTGTGTCACCTGAGGCATCATTCTAATATGGCTGTGGGGGTTCATTGCTACTCAAAACCTTCTCCTGTCATGACCAGGCTTTTAACATAAGCTCTTGGCATAGCAAAACCAAAAAAATTCATGTTTCTCTGAAGTACCTAGAAACATTTGTCTTCTAAGACAGTACCTTTTTCATAGAAAGACTGTCTTACATGCACATGTGAAAGTACTGCAGGTGTAGAAACTAGCCTTTGTTTCAAAATATCAGTGTTGCTTTCACTGCTACGCTAATTCTCTCATCGGTAGCTTGTGTGCTTTAAAAGTGTAGAACTCAATGACATTCATTGAGGAGAAGTCTCAAGCTAGTACTGATTTGAAGAGGGTTATAACCAAGATTTACCTGCAGTTTGTTCAGATGAAAATCACTTTTTGCTCTGAAAAAAATAAAAAAAAGTGTCTGTAGAGTAACTGGGAAGAAGGGAAAACTCAGATCTGCTGAATGATAAAGGTTAATATATAAAAAGTGCTGAAAACAAGCCTGCCCAGTTGGTCCTTGCAGTGTGGGTGCCTTTTTCCTTTTTTCTTTTGGCACTTTTCTTGCAATGTTGCAAGATTTTATGGGTTTCTTCAAACTGGTGAAAGGTGCTTTCCTTCCTCCATTCCTGAATAAGCCAGGGTCTGCTTTCCACTCTTTGAGTCTCTCAATTTTTCCCACTTTTGGCTTGTTCTGTGGGTTCTGCTTGCTGAAACCCTCATTCCCTTCTTTCTTTACCACAAAGACTTTCAAGCATTTTTTCTTTTCCTTCACGAGCCCCATGAAATGGTTACAGCTTCTGTCATGTTCATACTGAAGAAACTTGTAAATCATGACTGACCCTGGCATGCCAGACATTTTATAAACACATGGCAAAAATATGTATTTGGTCCCCAAAGCTTCAGTGAACTTTTTCCGTGGTTTAGCAGAATGCTTATCACAAATTTATGAAATGTGAGAACTAAAATATATAACCATAACTTGTGTAAAGAGAACAATAGCCACCTATAACATAATTAAATGTAATGGAATTATATTATACTGGTTATTGTTCTCCATTAAGCAGTTTTCCATTTTGAACACAGTAAAAATTAATGGGCTGGGTCAATATAATAATTATTAAAACTTGTATCAATTTGTGATCAAATCAATTTAATTCTTTTTTTCCCAGCAATGGCGTCTTGTACCTTATCTGGCTGCTGCATATGCCTTAGATCATTTCTCAAAGTCCCTGTTTGAGAACTTTGTGGAGTTTTTTGCAGGTGTTTTGACAAAGCAAAGGAGTCAGAGACAGGTGAGGTATTCACATGTTTCCTCTTCACTGAGTTCCTACTATAATAAACTGTAAACTGTTAAATGGAAGACCTATTTAGAAGTCTTAGGCTCTCTTACAATCAAGAATGATAGAGCAATGTCTCAGAAATGTGGGACATACAATTTACTGATTAAAGTTGCATTTAGAAAAGCATTCAAATTCATTTTGATGGAGTGATTAAAGTTTTATTAATTTCTGTGGGATTGAAGGTTATGTTCTCTTGCAGAATTTTTTATCACAAATATATTATGATGCTGTAAATTTAGCTTACGACTTGTAAATGATTCTGCAGGGAGCATATATCAAAGATTTTCTGAAAATGTACTAATTTTAATTCCTGCACAGACTCTGTGAGTCTGGCTTGAGTTTGCAATTCAAATTTGTGCATTAAAATAAATATTTTTAGCAAAAAAAGTTGACTTTTGAGTCTTAATGCTGAATTTTTCATCCACAATCACCCCACTAGAAGTCATCCTTTTACAGGGGAAATAGTTTAATCTGTCAGTCTCTGTGCAAGGACTGATTCTTAATCAAATTAACTGCAGTATTGCGTTTTTACAGCATATAAATTTTATTTATTTTTATAATTTTCAGCAATAAAATTTTTAGGGAGTACGTACTGGCTGTGTATTGCTCAGGTCTTACTTAAATCTCAAGCTTTTTTCAGCTAAAGTAAAGCTTATTAAAAACTTTTGTACTAATGGCAGGATATTTTAATTTCTCCTCTTTGCACAAACCACAGAAGAATCTATTTGATTTTTTAACTTCATCTCTGGAGATCTGCAGTGCAGTCACTAGTCTTAGAAAAAACAGTGACTATCAGGAAAAAGTCATGACGGGAAAGAATCTCATTGTTGAAAATTTTAAGAATGTCATCCTTATGGATTCCTTTTGTTCTACAGGAGTGCTTAAACACCAACCGGTGTCTTAAACAAGCTTTGGTTGTATCAAGCCCCTATATCCAGAAACCAGAATTCCAAATGCATTTTCAAAGGAAGATCAACAGAGTTAGTGTAAATGCAGGCTACTGTGATGCTCTGGAGTCTCTGAGGGTGTACATATAAGCTTTCCTGCTCTTTGCAAAACTGATGCTTAAAAGATCAGTGAAAACAGAGGAAGGCAGAAAATATTATAAATATTGGATTGCTGTCTGGGGAGAGAGATACTGCTGATGTCACATAGGGGATAAAAGCTTTTTCTGGACAGGCAACCCTCAACCACCTGCCTCTCCATTTTTGGGAGAGAAAGCTTGGCAGGTGGTGAACTAACTCACTCAATGCTCTGCCAGCTGGTGCAGCTGAGCTAAGATGCACCCATGTGTCCAATACCTGACACAAATTATTGCTGTCTCATATAAGAAGGTTGGTGCTGAAGGTTCCTCAGTTGTGGCAGGGTTTTTTCTGTGGCACCAAAGAATATGCTTTGCACTTACATAGATCTCAGAGTTTTATGCCTGCATTGCCAGTTACTGTTCATTATAAAGCAGTACATGTATCTGTGGCTTTAGCTGGTCACCAGCTTACTATCTGTAAAAGTTACTCCTTGTTTATAATTTGTTTTTCACAAAGGCTGATTTGGGACGTGAGATTCATGCTTTATCTGCTGCCAGCAAACCACTGGCATCTTGGACTGCTCAGCAGGCAGCTCAGGAGTGCCGAGAAGCTTGTGGAGGACATGGTTACCTTGCCAGTAAGTTACAGACACTGCATGCACTGATCAGAAAGAGAAGGGTTCTTTTGATGTGTTCGTCAGCTGCTGTTGGGCCACAATTTCTGAATTTTAGCAATGTGTTTAGAAAGTATTTTATACTCACACCCATATTTTAAAATTTTATTTTGTACCGGAAGTCACAAAAAAAGCCACCCCTAAATCCATACAGGATCTGCACCAGCATTTGGACAGACTGTACAAGTAATTCAGTCTCAGTTTCAAATATAAAGATGCAGACTTTATAGATTAAAATTCCTCTAGCATGTTAAATGCCATGCTTTTCTAAAATCTTTACTGTACAAGGTAATCAGTGAATTTTCAAGCTCATCTGTTTGTAACAAGTTTTACATAGAGGAATAGACAGCTCTCCTGCATTTTGTCACAGAATAATTATTTAATCTCTCTTAGCTTCTGCTAATATGTTGCAATACATTAAACCGTGCCCTTGTTCTTATTAAGTGAATCGTCTGGGTGACATCCGAAATGACAATGATCCAAACTGCACATATGAGGGAGATAACAACGTCCTGCTTCAGCAAACCAGCAACTACTTAATGAGCTGGATGAATTGCATAAGAGGTATGTTTTCGTTGTGGAATCTTATGCTGGACCCAACAGTATGTAGCTAATGGAATTAGGAGGTAATTTCATACTGAAAGCAATTGACACTCATTTAATAATTTTGTGGAGCATAAATAATGTGCTTCAGACTCCATCATACGGTACATTCACAGTACAGAAATATCTGCTGCAAGAAATACTCTTTCTCCTGTCTTGCAAAAGCTAGCTAGATGTTTTGTGATCCCTATTCAGGTTAAGCCATATTTTACTCCCTGAGAAGTGCAGTTTAGTTCAACCTATTTACGTCAGCACTGCATCCAGGTCTGGGGTCCTAAGGACAAAAAAGATGGGGGACCTGTTAGAGAGGGTCCAGAGGAGGCCACCAAGATGCTCAGGGGCCTGGAGCACCTCTGCTACGAAGCCAGGCTGAGAGAGTTGGGTATCTTCAGCCTAGAGAAGAGAAGTTTCCTTATGGCTTCCAGTACTTACAAAAAAGAGGGAGAGCTACTTTTTACGTGGGCAGATAGTCATGGGCCAAAGAGGAATGGTTTTAAACTAAACGATGAGAGATTTAGATTAGATGTTAGGAAAAAATTCTCCTCTGCAAGGGTGATGAGGCACTGGCACAGGTTGGCCAGAGAAGTTGTGGATGCCCTATCCCTGGAATTGTTCAAGGCCAGGCCGGATAGGGCTTGGAGCAACCTGGTCTAGTGGAAGGTGTCCCTGTCCAGGATAGGAGGGTTGGAACAAGATGACATTTAAGCCCAACCTATGATTCTGTGATTCTGTATCGGTTAAGTCATCATAAGTCTGTTTATTGTACTTGGAGCAGTTCATATCACCTGACTTGGTAGCCATATCCATCACCACATTTTGTAGTTCTCTAGATTCTGTTTCAGTTTTCCAGCAACGAGTTTCACTAGCATTTTACAGAGCTGGAAAACTCAGCAGCTGGATTTGAATCTTATGGGGAATAATTACAGGCAGTGATGTCAGGTTTTTCCACACTTGTCCACCAGTCCTCTTTTGGCTGGACTAGTCCATAATAAAATAAGTATTATGGCCTAATTGCATCTGGCCTGTCAAGTGTATGCATGGCTTTGTAATAAGCGTTTCGTTCCAAAAAGTCTGATTTCTTTTCTCATAAGTCATTTTTATTTTCTCTGATATTTCAGATAAAGCTCCTTTTGAATCCCCTTTGGGAACAATAAATTTTTTGCAAGACTACCATCATATCCTTGGCTGGAAATTCAGAGCCATTAGTGTGGAAGATTGCATGGACTCCTCAGGTATGCTTTTGCTATTATTAAACTGATTCTAGAATTTTAAATTCCTTTCCAAAGGAAGGGATCCAGAGATTTGAGATTCAGCCTCTGCTACTTACTAGATAGTTGTCATATTTGCTGACATTTTTTGTATTACATGCATTTTACTTTACTAAGAAGATAGTTCGCATTTCAAAATACATTCTATTTTCCCCAACTTCATTTCTGGAATGGAAGGTAGCATCAGATATTTTTCTTTCTCTTTTGTTCTTGTGAAATAAGATCTCTAAGTTAGGGTTTTTCACCACTGTATTGCTGTTTTCTAGTTCTTAGGGGACTGATTGCCACTACCGCGTATAACTAAAATATCTTCTTTTAGAAAACTGTACAAGGGATTTACAAGTATGTTGAAAAGGCATGAAGTTTATCTGCTTTTGACTGTTGCTTTTGGTTGTATAGAGAAAAATGAGTAATGGTGGGAAAAGAGTTTCCTGCAGCTTTCCTGCCTTACTCTGCTATAATCAGGTCAAGTACAACATTAGACATTCCCATTTGTGTATCACTGTGAGCCCTGATTGGCCCTTGGACACAAAAGTTAAATACCAATACATAATGAGAGAGTAACAGCACATGGTCTCTCCTCTCATGTAATACCTTCTGAACCAGACCGTAGTTTAAAAAATATCTGAATCTGTTTCTTGATCCATTGTTAGAAACTGGCCTGTTGATTTAGATGCCTTAATTTATGCAGCATGTAAACACTCCCAATACCCTAAGGTATACTCTACATTAAATCTTCAGCTAAGAAACAAGATAGCAGGATTCATGCAAGGACTTCATGCTGTATAACTTTTTACCTTAATAGTTCTAGGCTGCTCTTAGAAATATGACACAATTATGTACAATGCTAGTAACTTACATTACATTCAGCCACCAGTGAAAACAATGTTGCAGGCCACATGCTTCCAGTAATTGTGTATTGTCTTCTGTTCTTGTATTCTTAGAAGAGACTTTGTACCTTGCAGGCCTCAGTCTTAATATGGAAAAAAAAAAGCTAAAGAATTTATTCAAGAAGTCTAAACTGAGCTGTCTTCCAACCTTGTCTTCCAACTTGGGGTCAGTTTGAAGTAGTGAATGGCCAGACATGGTTGTTTTCACTGTACACTCGCAATTTGACTGTTCCCCCCAGATACTTATTTTGTCTATATTAGTGGACAAAGTGACATGTCAATGGATTGATTTATTAATGCTTTCACTTTGCATCTCAAGTAACAAAACCTGGGACTGCAGTAGAATTTTTATGTGACTTCCTGCATCATAAATGTGAATGTTAAAAATTTTGCTTTTCTCTTTTTCATAGTTCCCTTAGCAGCTTATAAATGGCTGGTTTGCTACCTGCTCCGAGAAAGTGACCTAAAAATGAATAAGGAGAAGCAGGCTGGGCTGAGTGATTTTGAGGCAAAAAACAACTGTCAGGTAATACTTGTTAATCTTTCTTATTTTACTTATTTATTTTCATCCAAGTCTGTCAGTTTCTGTTAGTTTTGTCTTCTTGTGTCATAAAGTACAATTTCCTGAACCATAAAGCAGCAAGTCTAATAACTAACAAAACTTAATACCTGACTGTGTGCATTGCATAGAACATGACAGCTTGAGGACACTTACCATCAGCAGAAGTCTTCCAGGATATTTTCAGGATATATTTCCCTCCAGAAAAGTTGCAGGCATGTTCTGTGTGATGTCTGCAATTTTGATAGCACAACTTCTGGGGACTAAATCTGTGAGTATTAAATACGCTGCAGCATCTGATTATTACTTCTCCATCTGTGCTTGTGTCCAAATACATACTGTAGGAAAGAATCTTGCTCTGGCAGGTAGGTAAACTAGATGACCTAATAGGTCTTTTTCATCTCTAATTCCTTTAGTGCAAAGTACTCATGAAAGATACCAGACTGACAGCATTGGAACCTGAAAAGGAAACATTGACAATTTACACATAGCAGATCCACTCTCTTACCAGAGAGTTTTAACAGCTAGGAATGGCTTAACTCCAAATTTCGGTATATATCCCCAAGCTCACCAGATTTTTCTGCTACCTCCATGAGAAAAACTGGCTCACACCCAAAGGATGAATGCTTATCATTTGTCACTAAGATCAGTTCCCTGAAGATGGTCAGTGTCATTTACCTTATCTGCAAAGCCCATTAAAAAACAGCAGGAAGGAATATTCAACATTCAACTTTGTACCTAGAAAGAGCCAGCCTGACTTCAACAGGGGGATGATCTGTGAAACTACTGGTAGAGTGGAGAAAATCTTTCCTGCTTTTACCCTGGAAGCAGCTTATTAAAGAAACTCTTCAGGGTCAAATCCAGAATGGAAATTGCCAGCAATTCCAGTCTGATTGCCTGTCGCTTAGCCTGGTTTTGGTGAAGCTGGTGCTGGGGCCAGTGCATTAGAGAGAATGGTGAGCTCAGAAATATGAAGATTGTCTTATCTATTATATTGAAAATTCAAAGAGATTCAGGCATACACCTGCTTCTGAGATAGGTGTTGATATACTTTAGGTCATTAGTTTTTCTTTTCTCCCTACAATTAATCCTCAGGACAGCAGGACTTTTTATTTTAAAGGTCATGCCTCAAAAACATCTGAAAGTTATTGACAAGCTGTGCTTTGAAGACATGTACATATTTGATTTAAAACTTTCTGGGCATGAAGAAACAGTTTTCTGTCAGCCCAGTGGTTGACTAATACAAAATATTTGTTCATGCTGTGGGGGATCTGGACGAGATTCCTAGCCTATCCCTAGGTTATTTTGGTTTGGGGGCAACTTGATAGCAACAATACAGAAGTGCAAGCAATGGTAAAAAGGAAAATAGAATTATAGGGGAGAATAACAGGAAAGTAATCCTAAATGTTTCATTTGTGATGTTAAGACTTATTTCATTCTGACTCGGGAATTAACATATCTCAAAAAACCATCTAGTAAGGGAGCAGTTCTCTGTAATGCTGCAGAGCATAGATGATGTGTATTTTGCTGTTCGTATATGTATCTGAGCTTGGACATAAGTGTTCCACAGGGCAGCTGTTGAGAGAGACAGTCATCTTTGGAATATGCCTTTTTTACAAGCTGCAGTGGATCTAAATGCCAGGATAATGCAAGTATTTAAAAGAAAATAATTAAAACTAATCAACTAATTCTCAATGAAAAAAACTAAACACCCAAACCTTAACAAAACAAACTAAAACCAAACATGAGTTACATCATTGCCAGGACAGCAATGGCATCATATTCCCCTGCTGTTCACCAGCTAGAATGTTGTCAGTCAGCAATCTATGTCATGACAGCACATATAGCAAAGTCCAAGTATATAAATGTAGACAAGTGTTCCTATGGAAGTACATACAATCACTTAAGGTTTTATACTCTGCGTTAACAGTAACTGGTGACTTGTCTTTCTCATCAGATAGTTGGTAAGGACTAGTTGTATAATTCCTTCAAAACATCCTGCAATCTATTGCAATCCAGCAATGGAATCCACTCATGCTGACATGATCAGATTTTTCTTCATTATTTGAAGGGACTGTAATAATTTTTCAATAGGAAGATTTTATCCTCTTCATAAAACTCTGGATCGTATTAAATAAATATAAACCTACCTTTTTCTTCTTAGAGTTATGTAGGTTTATTAACAATCCTAAAATCAGCAAACCTTATTATGTAGGTTTATTAACAATCCTAAAATCAGCAAACCTTATTTTACATTGTCTTCTCTCTGATGTAGCTTCCTGATCCCATAAAGCCTGGTTGCAACTGCCAAATTACGTTGGTAATAGGCATTCTGTCTGATTTCTAAGAGGCATTCCATGAGACATTTCATAACTAACCTTTGGGTAGACATTGTGGAAAGTGTTTTCTCCTACTGTTTCTTAGAATTTCTCAAGCTAGATCATCACATTTAAATCAACAGAACTCCACTAACTTCATGAGACCGATGCCATTCTGCACAGGCTGAGGACTGGTCCTTTGTATTTTGTCCCTCAGTGTCCTTCTTCCCTGTCTGCTCAGGTGTACTACTGTCGCTCTCTGGCGATTGCTTTTATTGAGCAAACAGCCCTGCAGCGCTACCACGACTACACTCACGATCCCGGCGTCCCGGCGGCTCTGCAGCCAGTGCTGAGGAACCTCAGTGCTCTCTATGGGCTCTGGTCCTTGAGTAAACACCTGGCTGTGCTCTACCAAGGTGAGATCAGCTCCCTGAATGCACTGTGTCAAAATGTCACTTCTATAAAGTCCTGACTTGGCTGGGGCAGGGAATTCTTGCGATGATTTATGTTACGGCCTTTTCTTACTGCTTGTTTAATATAAAACAATCATTCTCGACCAAATTTTCAGGAGCAGGAATCTGCAGTGAAAACCCAAAAAGCTCTCTCTTACCTCAGAGATGATGGAGAGATCACAGGTTTTGCTGTGATCTAGTGCTTGTGTGAGAGGATGAGGGATAGGGTGGAAGATGCTGTAGTGCAGCTCATAACTGCAAAAGGCTCTACATAGTTTTAGAGTTTTAAAATTAAGGGTTTTGCAGTCAGCTCATTAATGGAAGACTGTCAGGTCAACTACACAGGTGCAGCTACTTAGTCTTGACTACTGAACTCAAGAACTTCGCAAAAAGTTTATATCAGTGCAATCTTAACTGGTATAAGCTTCTCTGTGAATGTTTTTAAGGTGGCTATGCTTCAGGTGAACAACCTGGGAGACTTATTCAGGATGCTATTCTGGAGCTCTGCTACAGGGTAAGCCTGTTTATTGTGATGAAATAATAATATAGTATATAAACACTGAAAAAGAGATACATGGTTTATAGTCATCAGATTATTCTGTACATCAAGGGGTAAGTTCGCAGGATATTACACTAATGGTTTCTGAATAATTTTCTGTAAAGTTTAGCAACTCATTGATCCTGAATCCAGTCTTAATTTGTTTATCAATAAATGGAAAACAATGTCCTACCAAATAACACTGTAGCATTTGTGACCTTGCAATCTTCATTGGAAAGCCAGTGAAATATTTCAATCCAGTTCTTTTTATTTCATTATTGAGTTAGTTTGTGGTTTGTTTTTTTTCTTAGCACAAAAGCTTTTCAAAGTGCAACATATTCTTTGCAGATCATCAAAATTTCAAAGAAGAATCTGGTCATTATGTTTTTAATGTCCAAAAATATACGTGTTTATATGTGGAAACAGCACCATTTTGGTTAAAATGTGTTCAAAACATTTGAAACACAGTCCCTTTTGGCAGTTACCCTGGGAATGAAAAAAATCAAAATAAAACTAGGCTACTTATGATGGATTTCTCTTAAATTATTAAAGCTGGTACTTTATGAAAATCGTTTTTATGCTGCTCTGTAGTTCAGCTGTGGACAGTTGCAGAAGTTCTCAAATGTATGTCTTTTGGTTTTCAACAGTTGAAAGATGATGCAGTTGCCCTGGTTGATGTCTTTGCTCCTTCCGACTTCATTCTCAATTCTCCCATTGGTAAAGCAAGTGGAGAGGTAAGAAAACCCACTGTAAAATTTTTAAGTTTAATTATGAAGAAGATTATTGCCTGTAATTAGCCTTAACATATTCTAGACACTTCACAAGTACAGAAGGAAAGAAAGACAGCTTTTCAGTGGACAATACTACTGGAGTTAAATTGATGTCAGCAGAAAATGAACTTTTGCATGTACTGGAGATAAGCTTCAATGGGAAACTTGTACAGTATTGCTGTAATTTGTGGGCATCTGTGCACTGAACCAAAAAAGGGCTGAGAGAATTTTTTTGGTGTAGTTACACAAAGCAAGAGTTAAGAGTATAAGAATGGCCATGCTGGGTTCAGTTCACAGAATGGTCTGTGTCTGACAGGGATGGATGGCCAAAGAGAACACTGTGAAATAGATGAAATAGTCAGGTGTTCTTTCCCTGATGTCTCAGCTGTTGGTAGTTTGAGATGTCTCATACCATAGATTCTGTCATTCTGTTTAGTAGCCACAGATGTGTCCATTCTCTCTTTTTCCCATCCATTTTCAAATTCAGCTGTCATTTGGCTTATATCACACCATCATTTCTACAATAATTTAATTATGAATATTATGAGAATTACTTCCTAGTCCCAGTCCATATCTATTTGCTGTCTCTGAGATCCTTTTCCTTCCTCTGACAGACCTTTTTTTCCTTGTCTGTGTATTTTCTGCTTCTTCCATATCCTTTCTGAAGTGACATAACCAGACCTATAAGGAGGACTTGGGATGTGGGTGCACCATGGAGTTGGCTGCAACAGCTCCTGCTCCCTCCCTGCCTTTTTATGACATATTTCAAGATCTGCATTTTATTCCAAAGTCTCAGCAAACCAAAATTCTTGCTTACTGGGCCAAACCTACTCATCAGGGCCAAGCTGTGAGATAACTATTCTATAGAGAGCAGTGTCACAGTACAGTAGTTTGGGTTGGTGTGGATGGATGCTGTAGACAATCCCTGGAGTCTGGGGAGCCTGCCAGGATGCTTGACAGGAATGCTGCATCAGACAGACCCTGTGGTTTTCAGTATTCCCTGTGACTTCTTGTCTGGAGTTGCCCCTTGTTCCCATGGTGATCCAGCAATACAGAGGGCAGAACAGATGTTTCTAAGCTGACCTAACACAATGATTACTCTGTTAACACGGTCTTTGCAAATCAGGAAAGGCTGACTCTACCTATCCAGCCATCTCGTAGAGTACTGTAATTATCACTGGAAACATTGTTTCCATTTATATAGGTTTTTGAGCATGAAATTAATGCAAGAGGTCATGGGAGGGAAGCTCCAAAGGCAGCTCTTCAGAGAAGGAACATAGTTTTTTAGAATGCTAAGAATATCTGTATTGGCCAAAAGCCTATTGTAACACATTTTTCTGTCTCTAGCAGAAGCTGTGAGCAGATGCTATAGGCAGAAATATAAAATATGGTACAAGTACACAGTGATCCATTCCTAGAATAATATCCCCTTTCTAGCAGTTACCTGGAGATTTCTCAGCAGCAGCTGATAAGGCTGTCGTGATGGGTTTGGCTGGTTCTTAATTGGGTAGCTCTTAGCTCTTGCAAATGCAGAAGCCACAGAGACTTATTAATATTAGATACTAATATTAGGAGTATAGTATGTGAGAAATGAACATAGGAATCAAAACACTTCCTCATGTACTTAATTTTTTATAAATTCACTGAATCATTGAGAAAATAATTTCAGTCAGTGCTGTTCAACCCATGTTCTTTAGAATTCAGGAAGGTTTTCTGAACTGCATGTAAGTGTGTGGTTTTCAACTTGTGTAAATATTTTCAACTGAAATTTTAAAAAGGCTGCCAGTCCCTCACTTAAAGAAAATACTTAATAAAGATCCTTGTCTCCTGGCTTTCTGTTTAATCTTCTATTCAATGCTATCTTTGCACCTAAGAACCGATGCAAACATTTTAGTAAAAATTACAGTATGGTAAAGAAGAGATTATCAAAGTGTAACAAAAAGGTGCATTTAATTCAGCGTAAGTTGTGTTATGCTGCAGTGGAGTGTCTTGCACCATAAGCCATAGAGCATAGCTGGAGCTGAGGAAAAGTTTCAAAATTTTTTATAGGCAGCCTTAAGCCCTAAAGAAGAATTCAGATTCTCTTTAAAAGAAACTTTGATGGTGTGGACATAATTTCTCCATAAAAGTTTTGACAGTCTCAGCTTATGTCTGTGAAGGTATTGCCACATTTATTTCAGAATTAATTAAAAATTTTTAGACAATATTTAATCAAAATTAGAATGAATAAATAGTTAACATGAGCCCATATAGTCAAGGTAAAGTATATTTAATAATAAATATATTATATTTCAGTATTTATTTAAGTCATCACAGGTATTTAGGGCCACAGCATCTTTTGATGAAGAAAAAAGGCATTTCACTTTACCTCACTGACTGCTTGTATAATACATTAATATTTTGTTATACTGTGCTCTCTTACTGCTGAAAATGTGTTCTTTTCTGATTGTTCTTTAAGTTTAAAGCTTTTGTTAATTATGAATTGACAAATATTGCTAAAAGTATACTTTTGCGAAATTTGATTTTTTTTTAACTCTTCCACAAAAAAAAATTTGCAAATTAGTAAAACAACAAATTAACAATCTTCTCTTTGAGAGAAGAATTTCTTATGTTCAAATCAAACACTTCACATGTGGGAGAGAAGTTCTGTTGCTTTCTAGAAATGTGTTCAAACAAAGATAACAACAGCCATCCATGAGTGCTTTCAGACACAGTCCTCAGGTTTGGAATGAACAAAGATTAGCTTAATATAATCTTGTTTCCAAATTTCTACTTTTGATAATACAATTCCTGTCAAGTTGAAAACAAGAAATAATAAAGGTTACTGGTTTCTTGCTCTTATTCCAAGGATGGTCTAAATGATTTACATAGAAATCTGATGTTTACAATACTTTGAAATTTTGTGCTTTATTGCTCTGTTTTTCTTGCCTACACATAATTATTCACATTTGTTATCTAGAGATTCAATCAAAATCTCATTTCAACCAAAAAGTTTAATAATTTATCTTGCAGAAGTTTTCTTTGTTTCTTCTATATGTACTAATCCTTTTTTATTATTATTTTGCAGTTATATAAAAATATATGGGGAGAGATGCTTCAGGGCAACAAAACTCTGAACAGACCTTCATGGTGGGCAGAATTTTGTACTAATAAACCTGTTATAGGCAGGCTGAGGTCAAGATTGTAAACCAAACAACTTGTAAGAGTCTGGATAGGTCTGAGATGGGCCCTCATTTCAAACATCAGGAGGAAATGAAACCATATGTCAAACACTGAAAATGGAAGAGATTCTCACTGAGAGGTGCCAAGTTTTAAAATAACTTTGAAATCAAGTCCAACTTGATCTCAGGGACTGTTAACATAATAATGACAGGAGCAAGAGCAACACGTCTCCACACTATACATATTTACTCAATTAAATTTTAAAATATGAAGATTCATTATAATCACTGCTTTGCAAAGTTTATATTAAAAAATTTTTCCAATCAGTCTCTTGTCATTACTTTCATATTACAGAAGGTAAATAATAAAAAACCATTTTCCATCAGGGATTATGAATAAGCTGATAAAAGCAAAAAAAAAATTAGGGCAGGCTGGAGAAAACCTGTATTAACTATGATTATAGTGAGAGAGCATTGGGGGAGCATCTTTGCCTCTGCTCCCCTGTTCTCAGATTGCAAAGAACCAACCTGTATTGCCTTCCAGAAAAAAAGAAAGAAGAGGTAAGGAAAAGCAATCATTTCAATGTTAACAAAGCCAGGTATCCATCCATGGAGCCACAGGATGCCTTAGGGAGCTTGCTGCCTGCCCCAGTTCTGAGGAACCAAACAGGGAGTAACGTGGCAATATGAGAAGATGGCTCTGATTAGTGACACTCCCTGAGTTGTCTTAGCTCAGAAATGGGAAGTTGGAAGCAATCACACTGTTAGCTTTTAGCTGAAAGGAATGTTCTTTTAGTAAAGATAACTTCTTAGCCAGACCAAGAGCGGTCTTAAATATTAATTTTACCACCACAAGTTCAAGGTCAATTAAAAATGATCACCCTCAACACACTTCAGTTGAAAAAAAAATTAAACAAAAAGCCTGAAATTCTGTGGCTATTGTTTATAATCCCATTGGAAAACTGGATAAAATCTATTTTTTCTTTTTCTTTCCCAGAGATAGTCAGTGTTGCCTGTAGTTTTCTTCCTCTATTCTTTCTTCTTTTTTAATGAGGTACCATCATTCAGGATTTCCTAATAGGAACTCTTTTTCTTGCAATTGAATTGTAGGAAACTTTTTAAACTTTCTTTGCTGAAAAAAGCCAACCCAACAAGTATGAAGTATTTATTTTCTTTGAACTGTTTTTTCTTTTAATAAAGTCCAATAGGTGGCATCATCCTATGGAAAAAAAAGTAGATCAATACAGCTAAACACCCATCATTATATGTTATGGAGTCCTGGGGTCTGATGAGTATCTTTAGGTATGTTCCATATCAATAGGGAATTCAACAAGTGTCTCCTGCCTGGATTTTTGCAGATCTGAAGGAAAGAGGCAGAGCTTGTTATGCCCAATATCCAATGTGAACACCAGGAACTCTGGCAGTGAAAAAGGCAAATGGGGAAGAGATGCCATGCTCTATTAAATGTAGTAGCATTCTGTACTATCAATGCTGATCAGCAGTATTATTCCACTGTCATACATGTGTGTGATTTCACCATCACCTCTGAGCTCTTCATAAGTGAAATGGTTTTTTCTTGCCTCCTTCCCCACAGCTGGGAAGCAGCTGTGTGTAAGTCTTGTGTATAAACTGTAAGTCTGTTTATGAGGCCTTGGTAGTCCAGAAGAAAACACAGAGGTGTTTGGCATTTAGCTTAAGCCACCTTTATCCCGATAAAACCACAGTAAAACTGTGTCACAGTAGCACAGACCTGAAGACCTGGTGAACCACAAGGATATTTACCAATCACATGGCAGGATAAACAGACACCCTGTAAAAATATATCCCAAAGCCATTCCTGCTAATCTTATTTATTATGACTATTCTGGCAATAGCCAAACTCCCTGATAAAAGCTGAGCCCCTCTCTGCTGATAAGGACTGTACAAACTGGTAGGAGAGGGTGCTGTTTGTTCTGAAAAGCTTCTGACTTCAACTAGAGCAAGTGCAGCAGAGCTGCACCAGGAAGGACATGATTATGGGCAAACAAAGTGGCATACTCAGTTAAATAGCATGGTTATGAACCCTAAATATGAGATGTCATACAGCCTGCAGTGAGCTTAGATCTTTGTGGGACCCCTGGATCACTGGTTAATGGCAGGAGTTACAGACCTGGGCAGCAAAGCCGAACTAAGTAGAAGCACTGTGAGGCCTTGGGCATTTACTCATTAAAAAATCCTGCACCCCCAGCCCCTGGGTGCTGGTGGCTGCTCACCAGGGCTGTTTGCAAGCTCAGTGCAGGTGTCCAGCAGCTGTCAGGGTTTACATGCTGCAGCAGAGGCTGCCACTCTTCACTCTCACACCCAGTACAAAGCCATGGTGCAACAAAGGCAGGCTCATTCCATGGGCCAGAGCCACTCTGCACTCAACGTTATCAGAAGCTGTATTTTCTGTATGAATGCCTGGATAACCGTGGTCAGATTCTTTAATCATGTATGACTATGAATTTCTGACCTGTATTTTTAGCCAGATCTGGGTCATCAAATGAGCAAAATATCCTTTTCCTCTGAAGTCAACAGCCAAAGGTTCCAGAGGTCTTCTACATCCAGCTTCTCAGAGCAGGAGAATTTGTAACTTCGAACTTGAGGAGATGCAGCATGGAGAGAGATGTCATGAAATTTGGCATCCAATTATCTACTAAATCATAGGGCAATAATTCAATAACTACCACAAGATGTCATTATTATATGCAGTTTCTTCCTCTTTGTAGAACATTAAATAAAAGAGGCCTCTGGCAGAACAGAGAAGTCATTTCTCTCCCACTTCAAATGCCAAATAAAGTTGGATGTGTCATTTTATCTTGGTTGGGGAGCTGGGTCAAAGTCAGTCAAATAGCTTCAGTCCAAAACAATTTGGCCTCAGGAATCCATCCTTTTAAGCTGCCACATGAAGGCACCAGAAAGCTGAATCCAAGTAGGCCTGAAAGAGCCATGACACTGCTTTCCCCAGTGCCCTGTGCCTTGCTTCTCTCCTGGAGAGTGGCAGTTTTCTGCTTTTGTGACTGTCAAACCACCTACCTGCCCTGCGTATTTCAAACCAGGTGTTTCTTCTATGGTAAGATACCTTTGCTGATGTGACTCAAAGCAAAAAAGGTTCTAAAAGAAAGAATAAAATGGTTTATGTGTGTTAGAACACTGAATGCACACACGTCCCTTGCTGATGTGGCAAGATAAATACATTAATATTCCACATCACCTTTTTAGGATAGTTTCAGGAGGAATGGTTTGTGGGTCAGGTGGAAGCCCTGCCATGCTTTACAGCTGCAGTTCTGTGGATGTGGATTCAGAGGTGCTTGTTTTCTGCAGGAACAAATAGACTCATATGCTGCTATTTCTGTCTGAAAGCCTCCTTCCCACTGTAATTCTACAGGGATGCAAGACCCCCTTCTGTTTGCCTTTGTTCATATGTTTTCTTTACTGACCTAATGTGTTTTCAAGCGCAAGTGGTGATTTCATATCAGCCCCTGCTACCAGCATGACCAATCTCTCTCAGTTCCAGCCGTGTGGACATCACTGTGTGTCCTCTGGTAGCACTGTACCTTCACAGACCCCGAGTGTTTTGTTATTCCCAGTTCTCATTAGCCTGAGATCAGAGTGAGATCGTTTTAACTCGGTTCAGTGGCCTAGGGAGCAGCGTAGGCAAAGGGGAGCTGGCTGCATGAGGCACCCATGTGATGGTTTAATCTGAGCCACACGCTCCAGCCAGGGGAGCTCAGCTGCATCACAGCGGGCTGCCCGCAGCACTGGCCGTGGCAACAGAAGCAGAAACCTTTGTTCTTCTCCAGGCAAGTCAGAGGTTTATGAAATACAAGCAGAGTTCATATCAGTTCCTTTCAAAGCAAAGAGAGAGATAAATGCTGAGAACAGCAGTTCTGCTGACTACCTTGCCTTGTTTTTTTCTGAAATCTTTGCCGCCTGGTTGCATTTGTTCAGCGTTCCCACAGCATGAATCTCTCTTGAATAAATTCAGGTTCCATCAGGAATTTCTCCACTGTGTTTGTCAAAAAATAGGCTAGTGAGTGTGTGGCTAGAAGAATTCTCAGTGTATTTCCTGAAGACAATTTAGACATTTTTACATTTTTTATTTGGTCAGCTTTAGGATCCAGCATCTGCTGAGATTTGCAGCAGCCTCCAAAGAGTCAGCCATTGGGCATAAGCTGCATTCATCTGCCCATGTTCTTCCATCCTCCTGCCCTTCCCAACTCATTTCACTTGTCATCTTGTCTCTACTCAGAGCTTTGATACTTATTTTTGCTGAATTATAAAATATTCATTGTTACTCCTCCTTTTAAGCAAAGGAAATTTTTAAATTACATGTCCTTGGATAGACAAAGTGCCTCAATTCATAATGTCAGGTTTTTTAAGAAGGGCAGTTGCCTGCAGCATATTTGCCATGGGAGATAACCAGGAGTTAGAAAACAACCTGTGGAAGGACCAACATGGATCTGGAGTTTGTCCCTTGACTGTGACAGAGACATGACTCATGCTTTCCACACATGATCCATGGGCCCGGACAGGTTCCAGGGCATCCAGAGGAGAGCCACCCTACTGGCACTGTGCTGTACAGCACATGCTGCACTTACACCTCCTTACCACTCCACATGGACTTTTGGGGCAGCTTCTCCACAAGCGATGGGCAACCATTGCCTGAGAATGAAACCTCTTTTAACAGTGTGATTTTTTTTTTTTTTTTGTAAAATGTAAGAATCAAAACAAAAATCTATAGACAGACATAATTTCCTGTGGCAAAAATATGAGCTTTGATTACAAAATTGTTTATAAAGAGGCAGAAGAGATATTCAGCAAATGGTTCTGCTCTGTATTTATGTGCTCTTATCACTGGGATGAGATGAAATACTTTCCAATCCCTCAGTAACCCAGGAAGCAGTTAAGCAACACGTACTATGGTAAGAACTAAAATCAGCAGATCCATATAAAGAAAGATGGTGAAGACTTGACTGATTTAAGCATACTCATTTCTCTTATATTTAAGAGTATCAAAGAAATTCCACCAGATTAGAGTTTGCTATTCTACCAATATTTTAAAGTAATGGAAAACCTGGAGGGGGATTCAGTTAATGAAATAATTAGCGTATAGTAATACAAAAAATATGTATCAGAAATTTTACAGAAAATACAGTTTGTCAGACAAACCTGATTTCATCCCAGGTATTCTCAAACTCTGTTTTTTGCATATATATGAATGCAACATAGATATTTACCTCTAACACACCATAATTAATGTCACATGACACTGAGATGAGAAAAATCAGCATTCTGTCTATCATAAACACACTTTAATTGGGTTAGGAGCTTCAAGACTGACAGGATCTCAGGAAGCCATCAGTGGATGAATCATTCTCTGTGCTTTAGGGATGTTGTTAAGGATAATCCTAGACCTGCTACTGCTTATTATTTTCCTCAACGAGCTGGAAATAATTTAAAAATCTCTTCTATTGAAATGCGCAGAATTGGTGGACTGGAAAATTAAATGAGAACAGATATAATCTGAAATGCTTAATAAGTTTAAACCAAACTGGGTTTTTTGCTGACCCAAATATGCAACATCTCCTTCAAAAATGTAGGGGTAAAGAGAGATTTTGTCTTCCAGACTGAGCTGAGGGGAGGTGGGTGTTTTTCTCTCCACACTCCCTGATTGTTCTCAATAAAGACTGACCTCAACTCATGTATTTGGGAGAGAATTGAAATTTTTCTAAATGCCCCAGGAGTGTCACAGGAAGAGTAAGAAAATGTGAGATCATTATAACATTAATATGATCAGAGAATTGATTCTTGTCCAATCCTGTTAAAAAGGCTACATCCAAATGCCAGCCTGCCTGGAAAATGGAAACTATATAATGGATGAGTTTTTATCTGTGCTTGCACAAACCATATGCCAAACTCCTGCTTTCCTTACAGGCCACAAACTAACAGAAAGGAGCAAAAATATTGAATTCAAAGCCAGAGAAAAGTGTGGTACAACAGGAAACTGAACAAACTCAGTGTTTAGCACGTCGAAGAGGGGCTTAAAATATAAAGGAATTGCAGTAATATAGGCCTCTCCAAAGTGGAGCAAAATGTTGTACGTCAAAACAAATATAATTTGTGTCTCATCACTGGGGAGAGATTTAAGGGTATGGTTTACTTTGAAGGAAGCTTTGTGCATATACACATTATTTGGGATGACCAAACCATGGTCTTTGGTTTTCTTACGTGCTGTACCAAGATCCTTTAAATCAGAACAGCTGGTGCCATATGAACTGCCCTCCAAAAACATACTTGTCTGAGTGTCATTAAATAATGATTTTTTCTAAGCCCACACAAACACTTGGCTTTTTCCATCCAGTTTATCAATGATGAGTGTTTGCAAAGTCCAGAACTGAGCACTGGCTGTGTTTCACTAGTATGAGGGAGAAGCCAGGAAAAACATATCTCCTGGGGAGTATTCCCAGCTGTAAATTTATTTTTGACACATATAGGATGGAATTGGGTTTCTGTGCTTGTTTTGATCTCCTTACAAATTCTTATTAAAGGGATGTCTTCCAGCTCTGCAGAACTGCATATCCTGTTCCAGCCCTAAATCTGTGGGTGAGCCCTGCAGCCAGAAGTGTGGGGCAGTGGGACAAACACACAAATGCCTCAGACACTCAGCAAGAGGCAGCCCAGTTCTTTGCTCAATACATAAATATTTGCATGGTTGAGCTGTGCTCTACGGCAGATGAAAACCATGTATTTTTTTCGCGGCCGTCAGTTGCGCTCAGTGTTGTTCAGCCAAGGCCCAGCCCATGGGCACAGATCCAGCCAGAGCCACTCTCTGCTCTCAGTGCTGGGCTCTGTTCCCGGGTGGCCTGTGACAGTCACCAGGTGATCCTTTGGAGGGGCTGCAGGGCTGTCCTGCTCTGCTCCACTGGAGCAGAAGGAACAGGTTCTTGGCCTGCACAGCCCATCATGGTTACAGAGAGAGCATGCCTTCAGAGATTTTCCCTCTGTGTTTGGCTCACTCTTTGCTTTGGGTTTCATTTAGGTTATTTTGATGGGGAAGGGGAATTAAAGAATATGTTACCTTTCTAATGACCAGGTTGTCTGTTTTGACAATAAGGAAGGCAATAGGCACGGAATTTCTTAGCTGTGTTATGGTTTCTCCTCCTCAGGGTACAACTTTCTTGTGTGTCTTCTCATTACACTTCAGCTGTGAGGACAGTTCAACAGCAAAAGTTGGAGCATTTGCAGTTTTATTTCTGTTGCCAGGCTCCCTGTTCATTGTGGGAGGATTCCATATGCAACCAGATATGAGTTTCCTCTGTGTTAAGAAATAGTCCTGGCAGTAAACTGTTTGAGTCATCTTTCTGTTTGCTTGACTTCTCCCATAATAATATTATTCAAAACTTGATTCACCCACTAATCTCACAAGACAGGATTTTAGATGTTTAAAGAAAAAAAAAAACTTTTCTTGGTTTTTTTTTCATTTTGACCTAAGAAAGCTCAGAATTGAAAGGCTCATGCTGTATTTTGCTTTAATTGGGTAGAGAGCAAAAAACCTCTACAGAAAGGCACATTCCTTAGAAGTTCAATCTGCAACATGATTGATTACAGCTTGTTTTAGTGGGGAGGAATATGGTGGCATCATCATTAGTAGTGCAGTGTCTCACCACTTCTCAGAACAATCAGTTCACCTCTGAACTAGCAGAGAGATTCTCTCATGTGCATTCCAGTTCCCACTCAGGGATGCAACCGAGATAAACAATTAGGAGGTCCAATAAAGACTCACTCAGATATTCCCACATCATAGGAACTGAAGCAACTCAAGTGTCATCTGGTCAAATGCTGTTCTTCAAGACAAGATTAACAGTAACTGTGTTAGTCCTGACATCTCACATTTTATTCAATACAGATCCAATGTTAAATTGTAATTAACTTCCTGGAACAGGCAGGCATAGATCTTCTTTTAGAAATCTGGTAGTTTTTCATCACGTTTTTGTAGATTCGTGGTGGAAAGAGGGGCAGGGCTTGTAATGCATGAGAGAGGAAATCACAGCCCAGGGTCCTACCATCTTAAGTGCTGCACACAAATAGATCTCCAAAACACTGGAATTGAAAGAGAAGACAAGAAATTATGAATTTTGAACAAATCAGCATGTCAGTACTGGCTAGCACTATGTGCAGCAATCTCAATGCTCCATTTCCCATTTTCAGCCAAAATTTTCAGAGGCCTTCCTAATTTGGAAAAGAAGCTTTCAAGAAAAATGGTAGCCAGTACTCAGCATCCAGAATGGCTTCATGGAGGCTGGAGTAAACATCCTATCAGTGAAGAAAAGATTTCAAATTTAGGATCATGCTATGATGAGTCCTGACAGTGAAGACCAAGAGTTTACACTTAACATAGGAATGAAGTCAGTGGAGAGACAAAGAAGGCAAGAGAGAGTGCCAAGTCCTGTGCTAAATGCAAATAATGTCTTGTGTTTGGCATGGGAATGATAAGGACAGAGATACATTTTCCAAGGACAGAAAAGGAAATAATGGATACATAACTTCTATAAGTATGTTTTGCTTTAAGTATGTTTTGTTTGAGAGGAAAGTCAATAGTTTTTACAGAGAACTCAAAGGAGTTTTAAAGTTTAGAGATAATTTGGACATAAGAATGAGACTGGCTGATGGTGAGCTTTCATCCACACTTGAAATCTCTCCTTAAACCACTGCTTTAAGTAATTACATCTGCTAAAATTTTTGTTCAGTTATTTTTTGCTTCCATATGTATCTAGGCAACACCTGAAATAATATTATTTTTTCAAAACTTCTAAAATCCAGTGGTTCACTGCAATATGTTGCAACATTTCCATATACAGATTTCATACACACACAGACACACACTTATTTACAAAACTCAACCCACACATGTGTGTTCAGAAGCAAAAATAAACAATTTTTAAGCAGGCTTATTCAAATCATTATCTTTCTGGTTGCTACTTCTTTCTGTCAGAATGCAGCCAGAAATAAATGTCTAAAGCTAGGCTAACATGTATATTTTTTTAACAGAGTCATTACATTATCACAGTAATCATCTCCTTATGAAAGTGTTATGAATGGCAAAGAGATAATGTGGAGCTATTTGTTATATGGTATATTAATTAGAATCATAATAAAAGTAAGATCGTTATATCAAGAGTTACACTGTAAAGTGTGGGAGAGGGAATTCTCTTATTACATTCAATAATTACAGCAGAACTGTAAGCATACTTTACATTTTAAGTACATATAAAAATAATTTGGTAAATCTAATTTTTGTAATGAAGTTGCAGTTATATTTTTGAGTCACATAGGGGAATTGCTGTTATTTTAATAAATGCATCTTACAGAAGATATTGCCACTTTAATTACCTCAAGATGTTTAGAGGCATTTCCTCTTAATTAAAAATCAGAGGAGCTAATGGCAGTGGAATGCCTAAGAGCCCAGGGAGATCATTTGTTGATCTATGGTTGCTATGAGGCTATTGAGAGCTATAGATTGTCTGTGGATTAACATATAGTTATGTAAACTATAAATGGTTTGAAAAGCTTGAAGGTTTCATGCAAACTCTATTTCAACACATACACCCTCTCTGATTACTGAGGCAATATGTTTCAAATGATTTCACTGTACTGTTTCCACACTTCAAAGGCAAACTCTGTCTAAACCCATTCCTTGAATTTGTGACCTGGGCAAACTCTGCCATGTTTCAGACAGGTTATGGTGTTTGTCTATGGCACAGCAAGTAAGTCAGGGATTAAACCACACAAAAAAATCCCCAAAACCAATAGTGAATAGTCTACAGTAAGCAGTGGTCTCTGAGCCAGAGGGTTTCAGCTCATGAAGCTGAAAGGATAAGCAGCAGGCAGTGCCCTGTGCATAGGAAGCTGCCTCCACAGCACCAGGGGTGTGCACTGGCTGCCCTGGTGCCACAGGAACCTGGGGGCAGAAGAGCCAGGCCAACAACTCCATCAAAGCATCCTCTAACTGGGCCATAGCATAGGACAGGCCAGGCTGGTGAGTCACCTGGACTTACACTTTGGGAAATGTCTTGTTGCCTTGTCTTGAAATGTCATGAGGTATCTGAGAAAAGCTGATTAATTCTGTCAGAGGTCACAGGTATGGGCCAAAGCTGAGCAGCATTCTGTAAGTCACAAGAGGAGCACTGAGAGGATGAGCTGGGGTCTAGCCTAGCACCAAGCCTAAGCATAAGGCACAGCCTGAACCCAGCTCCCCAGCCCTGTGGTTTGGGAGCAATTGCCCATCCCCAGCAGTGCAGACAAGCAGAGCATCTGCAGAGGCTCAGGCTGGAACATCTGCATGTCACTGCACAAACACAGCTCACCATGAACTGCTGAATTGCCAAGACAGCCTGTGATTCAAGAGCAGGGCTTATGCTGAAAGCAGAGGAAGAGTGTATGTGGAAAACCAGAAGCATATTTATTATTGCATTAAATTGCTTACACAGCAAAGTATCTACTGATGCAGCTGTTTCCTCCTCCCACCAGTCAAATTCATTCTTTTTTCCTTTTGTTATTTCAATATTTTGGTCATTTTGATGAAATACATTTTATCATATTGCTTTACTGCCTTCCTTGTTTTGCCTCGAGATTTAAAGATGCTGTGAAATGGCTTAAGTCCCAAATCTGGATGAATTGGCATGTGTACCATGACATCTTCCTCAACAGAGATTTATATACAGAATATATCTTTTTCAGGAAGCTCTGCAGAGCACAGGAAGAAAGCTCTGTTTAGAGCTGCCACTTTGCAAAACTAAGTAATGTCCTCCAAAACCATTACACCAGAGGCTCTGTATGATGAAGCAAAGTCGTGCCTTGCCTATCACCTCTCTTAAAAATATTCCAGTCTCCAGGAAACAACATCTCAGAAATCACCATCCACCTGCTGCCAGCTGGCATCTTTAACTCAGTAGAAGAGCCAGAATACAGACACAAAGGCTGAAAATCAAGATTTTTGATTTGTGCTCAATTTAGGTCCAATTTGAGCAGTTACTGTGGGTTTGTTTCTTTTTTAATTTCCCACAAACAATTCCTCAGGAAATCAGCTGCAGAAAGAGTGCTACATGCTATTCCAGAAGCTGTTCCAGAATCCTCCTGCTCCTTTGAAACTGCCTTACTGTTGTGACACAGGATCTCAAAGTTTTTACATCCAGGTGAGATGTGGACATGAGAGAATGTTGTTCAGCCCCTTTTTTCTGTCTTCCCTTCATCATTTGTACACTCCCATCTTTCTGTGATTTCCTCTTCCTGTCCTACAGCAATGTAGAGGGCAGAGTCGGATCCTTCATTGTCAGTGGGACCACTGGTGGGCCACAGGCTCATGCAGCTTGGCTCTAGACTTTCTTTCAGCAAGGTTCCTTCTGCTGGAACCTTAATCCACCCTGCCACACCCCCCTTCAACCCTCTAAATTCCCAACACGAGGCATCTGTACACAAAGTCTCATAATGAGGTGGCCCTGTGGGAGCACTGTGCCTCAGGGCAGGTGACAAGCACGCCTATGAGCCTGCCTGGTCACAGGGGACCAAGAAATATTGCTTTATGTGATGATGAAAGGATGTCACAGATGATCTGCAGTGCTGAACTGAGGTTGTCACAGATGCAGTGACCAGGACACAGATCTGTCTCAGTTAGAGTGTCAGCCTGGATTCCTGTACTGAACCCGTATTCTGTTTCAGGAGTTCTCATGCCTGACTTATATGAAAAAGAAAAGAAAGAAATTCAGTCACCACAGGGTTAACCAAACTACACAGATGCCACAAAACCATTGGGAGGAAGGCAGCCACACTCTTCAGCTCCTCAGCTACTAGCCCAGAGGCTTGAGTATGTGACAGCAAGTACAAGACACTTGACATTTTGTCTTGCTTTGTTTTCCATCAAAAAAAATCCTCTCTTCAAGCTGATGCTCTCAGCCTGATCTGATCTCAGCTGATGCTCTGTGCTTCCAAGCCAAGCCCAGGGTTCCCCCAGGTTCCCTCTTGTCCCACAACACTCCACCTGTTTCCCTTATTTTCCTCTGCTCCACTGTGTCCCCTATTCTCCTCCCCATAAACACTGATGTCTGACATTCACTCTGTTCCTGTTACACTCTGAATGCTGCTGTGATTTTTGCCACAGTCAAATTAACATACTGAAAATCCTCCTTTGACTCAAGTGCATTTACAGCCAGAGGATCCTTTTTTTACTTTCCTGGCTCTGGGGTTTAGCCAGTGGGACAATTTACCTTGTCACAGGTGTGCCATTGTCCCCTTGAGCCAGAGGATATGAGGTGTCCTGTGCCCTTCTCTACAGCCTGGCAGGTGAGCATTCAGCTGTCTGCAGCTCAGCTCTTCCCTGGGCAATCTTTGTTATGGTTTCTCCAAAGAGCCCAAAACAACAGTAGCATCACCCTGTACACATAAAAAAATAATAATGCAACTTGTGAAGGAGCCATTGCCATTTTTGTTTCTACTTCCATCCACTGTGAACAGCTAGCAAAGAAAGGACCTCACAAATGTCCCTCTGCAAGCACTGAGAAACCCTTATCCTCTTACAGATCTTCCTCATATTAGAACTTCTACAGGCACATTGACCTAAATCATGTACTCACATTTGAAAAATCTAAGCACTCACATGTTAGATGTTTGTACTGAATGGCAGTGGAAGCATTACCATCACAAGAGGGGTTTCTCAGCATCTTAAAGGAGCCGATGACTTGGGCTAAGAGTACATAAATTGATAGTTTCTATGGCAAGATGCTTTTTTATCCAAGATAAAGGTCAAGCACATCTGGAAGATATAATAGCTGCGTCCTATAGAGACTACATCAACTATCTTGCTGCCAAAATCTACTATAAACAGGCACAAAGGGCCAATCTGCTGATTTTCCCAGCTGTCACTGGTTTATTCAAGGGACTAAGTCAGTTTTCAATTATTGTTCTGTTAAGAAAAAATGAAATCTATTGTGTAAGCTCTGTGTTAAATTATCATTGCTGCATGCTATGATTTCTTGAGTTTTGAAAAGCTCCATTTCTGTTCTACTTATCTGCTTGGACTGTACATAATTATTAAATAGTCCCAAAAATATTATAGCCATTTTGCACAACAAATCAAACTAATTTCCATGAAATAGTTATAGCAGGAAATCTTCTTAAAGCAGGACAACAGTTTGCTGTCCCAATCTCAACTGTCCACTGCACCTTTTAAAAATACCAATATGAATTTTAACTTTATTTTTGACATGCTAAATGCACTCACAGTTATCACATTACTCTAAACTGCATGGCATAACTATGGGTGGAAAACGCACAAGCACAAGCACAAGCAGGTGTATACAAGGTGAACAAGAGAGGTGCAGGACTCTGTGATGGGAGGCACCCTGCAGACAGGTGCATCTAAAGCCCTGCTCCTCTCTGCAGCTGCTGAGTCCAATTCAGGATGGTGATGAACAGCCAGGAGAGTGCAGAACCCACAGCCCCACTTTGTGGGTGAGGCTGAGCCTTTATAACCATGCTGCCAGCAAGGAGGTGACTGATTCAGAGAAGGCAAGGACAGCATCCAGCTCCCTTCTCAGCAAGAACTGCACTTCCCTGGGAAGCACCTTCACTACTTGTTTCTGACTGAAGCAGGTTGAAATCAGGCCTGGATGCATCCCAAGGTGTCAGAAGCAAAGCTACAGCTGAACAGTAGAAGTTTAGGCTTGGTTTGTGGTTCCCAGCTCCTCCTGTGCTCCACAAATCCCCCAATACAAAACCTTCTGTGATGTCCTTGGCTGAAGCTGAGAAGGAGGAGTGTGGTCAACTGCACAATTGTGCCACATCCTCAGTGACCAGGGCTGCTGACCAGGGCCTCACCAGTTACTGCAATTGCAAGTGCTGTCAGTTTATATTTACCATACTGGATACTTTCTGTGTTTAAAAGGAAAGTTAGTCTGATACTGGTTTCTCCATTTCATTAATCACTTAAATCACTGCTTGAGAGCTTAAAAATTAGCAAAGAGTTATTAAATGCAGAGAACTATTAAAATGGCTGGACTTGTAGCCTCTGGTTTAAATGGACAGGCAGGAGGTGAAGCATCAGAGGTTGTTTTTGTCTTTATTCCTGGAATCAGCAAGTGAGAAACTGCCATTGTTGTTGCTTCTTTTGGACAAGCAATTTTATTCTTTAGAAAGTTAAAGTAAAGAAATAGAGATAAAGAAGTAGAGAAATGAAGAGTCAAATAAACTTTTACTTGTAATTTATTCCACTAATTAAATGAAGACATAACATTTAGTGATAAAGCTACACCACAGAGTTTGTTAGGGATGTTTGCTAGAGATTTACAGCACTTGCCTGTGCAGTAGCTGCCTTCAAACTTACTTGTTCATGGTCTCAGCTGAATTTTAGACTGCTGTCTCCTTAATTCAGGCCTTAATGGACTTTTCTTTAACCCCAAACTTACGTGCTTGACTAGCCTTGTAGATATAAAGAAAGCATGAACACACTGAGATAGATAGATAGATAGATAGATAGATAGATAGATAGATGTAGATATAGATAGATATAGATAGGTAGATATAGATATAGATAGATAGATAGATAGATAGATAGATAGATAGATAAAGGAACAAGCTTTTTACCAAGTACTGGCAAACACCTCTCCAATTTTTGGCTACACTTTGCTAAAGCAGGACAAATTGGATATGTATAGTATGTTTGTAAAAATCTTTTTCTACTCTTATTCCTTTTTTATAGACTGGGTTAAGTTAAACATTTGTGAAAAAGATGATTGAGCTCCTTTATTTACACAGAACTTTTGTAGATCACCAGAGGTGGAGGACAATTAAATGCTTGTCTTATGAGGTTATTAATGAAGGATGATTTGTTTTCCTGGGAACCCTGTGCTACTAGAGATGATAAGGTCTGGAGAAATTCCAGGACAAAGGGGAGACTGCTCCAGCATATAATGGGAGAGGCTCTGATGAGTCAGCACTTCTGAGACAACAGCAAACCCAGACCACAAACAGGATGATGACAGGGACCTGTTGGAGCAGCAGGTGCACGTTAGTCAGCATCTACCAGGAATATTCACAAATGCAGTCCCCAGTGGACTTCTCTGGGCACAACCCCAGCTCTTGAAGAACTTGAAAATGCTGATTCTGGGACTGGAACACATAGATCTTCCTCAAATACAAGCCAGGCAGGCTGGAAGGAAAACTTGGGCTCAGTCTGCAAGCTGGGCATTGGCCAAAGGGCATTGAATACATAGGGGTGGAGGGAGACATGTAGGAGAAACAGAAGATTTGATCTCAGATTTTTGCTCTGTAGACAGTATCTGTGTGAGAAAATCACAATCTGTGATACTTCATCAAGAGATGAGCTGAACAGCCCCCACCTAAACCTACACTAAGCAGGGGATTGGTGTCTGAACCAGCCTCTCCTGGCCTTGGATATCTCTTGAAGGTGCAGCTGAGGTGATCATCTAGAATGCCTTTATAATCACTGAATAGGAACAGGGTCTTGCAAGGCAGAGTTCATAACATCTATTTCAGAGATATGTGGTGGGGTGAGATGAACCACATTCTCTGCAGACACTAAAGGTATTCATTTCCAGACTGGAGTATTTGTTAGGGCACATACCTGTAGGTCTATTTCACATTTCCCCACATCTGCTGCACTTGCACCCAACCTGCTCTGGTGAGATCCAGAAACAAGCCTGTGAGTGTCTTCATACAGCCTCTGCCATTTCCAGCCATCACAGGGAGAAAGAAGAGTATCCCACTCAGGGAGTGATGATCCCTCTTCTCCTGAAAAAAACTGTTACTCAGGAAAAGTATGACCACGAGTAAGAGAGAGAGAAAGAGGACAAGAACCGTGACATTTTAGATTAGGTAACTTCTTGTGTCTCAAGAAATGAAACTTTCATCAACAACTAATATTGTTTGGATGGAGAATATTTATTTAATTAAGTCCTACACTGGGTTTAGACACATCAGTCAAACTGCAAGTTCTGTAGGGAACATCCTGTTTATCCAGAGTCTAACACAAGAGGGATGAAGCAATACCATCCCTCTTGAAGTGGTGTAAGAGACAAAAGTGAAGAAGGACCACAGCATGTACCTGCCAGTGAAGGTGCCTCAGCTGACTGTGAGGTTAAGCCTCTGCTGGAAAATTAAGCAGGTTCAGAAAGGCTGTCAGGCACTCAGGGCAGCTGGCACAGGGCAAGCTCTGCCTCTGAGCTCACCTGCCCTCCAGGACAGGGCAGCAGCATGAGGATTCCACCATGTGGAATGTCCCTGGGAATGGCCCTGTCCCTGTCACCCCAGCCCAGCCCCTGCTCTGGCAGCTCAGCCCCACTCAGCCAGGACCCATACCCAGCAATACCTCATCATTTGTAGGAATTTAATGAGTAGGTGAAAATAGGTGAGAAAAATTCAGGAAGAATGAATAAAAATCAAAATCATACTTTGACCTTTCCCTTAGATAACAACAAAAAAAGATTTAAGCAGGAATTTTCAAAATTTAGCAACCCATTGTGTATTGGCTTATTCTTTAGAAGTGCTGAAAAGGGAAATCTCTAATCTATAGAAATGCTCTTAAATTTACTGGGGTCATCAGAGATGGCACAAGATAAAGAGGATTGTCTTAATAGAGTGCAAAGGTGCCTCAGCTTAAAAGCTGGAAAAATAGCCAGTACTCCAGATGGGAAGCAAATTGTAAAACATTCTTTGTTTATATTTATTTATTCAATTTCACGGTGTCCTTGGTTGCTCAGAGGAGCTACTGAGAGTAGTTTCTACTGTGTTGTTGGTTAGAGTTAGGTTACACACACTTTTAGAAATTCAGCTGTCTGCCACTAATGAATTCTTCAGTGTAGCTTGAGGGTAATGATGCAATTAGCAAAAGTAAGCCAAATCTGTCCCAGGTGAAACTCTACTGATGTCAATGGCTTTATTTGGGATGATGTGCTTGTTCCAGTGTGCGTAGGGATGGTGTGTAGAAAGAAGAGTCTTGAGAAAGGATGAATTTCATTTGTCTTGTCTGATACTAATCCTGCATTACATTGAATAAAATGTCAAAACACAACATTTGCATTGACATAGCAGTGCATTTCTGTGGGCCAACTCACAGGCTCAGGGCATTAATGCAGAAACCTGATCTAGTGGGTGACATCCCTGCCCATGGCAGGAGGGTTGGGACAAGATGACCTTTAAGGTCCCTCCCAAACCAAACTATTCTATGATTTATGATTCTGTGATTCTAAGTTTAGTAATTCTTTTGTATTTGTAATAGTGTCCTTTCAAAGTCTACCCATATGCATGTAAAATAACAGTTTTTCCATTCCCTGATGACATGCTGCCCATTTGAATTTGCAAGAGTAAAATAATTATTTAAAGCCTTTATCTCTGGCTGTTCAGGAGTGAATTTGCCTCAGAGGAGACCACAGTAAGTGCATGGCAGACAAAAAGGAGGGTGAATTTTGCAATTCACTTCCCTCCTGAACAAGGCATTGTGAAACACAGAGCAATAACCTTTCCTTGGTCAAAAGGCTTTTAAAGTCTGTTCCAGCAATTAAAGATATATTTTCTTGCAATGCAGTTACCAGGGCTTCATGACTGCTCCTCTAATAACTAAGAAACAAAATAAAAATCCAAACTGAAAGCAGAAAACAGCCATTTCACCCAGGTTGTTCAGGAAGGCTGTGTCAGAGCTCCCAAATCACTCTGATTCAGAGTTTCTCAATTATTTTTTCTGGACTTAACTAGGAAATTGTGTTACTGTCCCCTTGGTAGAAAGCAAAGCCTTGATGCAGGTCTCCTCAGCCAGAAAGCCCCTCCAAGCTGCATGAAGCACTGGCCTGCATTAGCATGGGACACATCTACATCTGGGACTGACAAAATCCAAGTGAATCATGTTCCTGGTCAAGATTTTGTCCAGAAATTATCAGTCCTGGTTGGTGTCTTAAATAAAGAGCCATTCTTCCTCCTTTTGCTTTCTAAACAATGAGGGCAAATTTATGGCTAGCAGGATAGTCCACTTGATAGAACATAAAGAGTACCAAATACTGTCTTCAGTTTTATTATCTCTGAAAAAAAACAGTGCTTTTTTTAATGGATCTGCTTAAGTGTGACCTCTTAAATGATCTCTTCTAGTGGGTTGTAGCAACAGTTCCCCAGCTGTGCTGTTATTCATAAGTAACCATAGAAATTAAAGTGCTGCCAAGTATGTGCTCTTTGTTTTTTTCGAAGGGCTGAAAGATGATGCAGTGATGTCTTTGCCCCTCCTGACTTAATTCTGAACTCACCCCCTGGCAGACCTGATGGAGAGGTGAAGATGAGACTTGCTGTTGTTGGAAAGCTCTGTCACCAGAGATCTCAGTCAACAATGCCACTTCTGCCACTGGGATGCTGGTGCATTTTCAAAAGGTCTGCAGCTAGAAATAGGATGTGGTGGAAAGTTATATCCTGTTATTCAGTAATTGCTGGTTTTAATGAATTTTTTTTTGTTTATTTCTGTTGAGATTGAACTGAACCAGTGTTGGTATCTTTAGCCAAATAATTTATTTTCGAAAGAAAAAGTTGTATAAAATCTCTTCTACAGGGACACTTTCAGGTTATTTATTGGCCCATATTGATCTTTGAGTTTTTCTGGGTAATTCTGTTCTTAGAATAGGATTCTCTGACTCTGATTTGGCATCCAGGCTTTTTCAGTATCCACTAGAGTGGCACACTTCCGGTGGGCAGTACTAATCCTGTGTTATGATGGGATGAATCCTCTTTCTCCCCTGTTTTAGAGGGAGAGAATTAGCTGAGACCTGACTCCTGTCTCATAGGCAGCTGCAGTTAGGTGACAGGACTGCTCATGATCTTTTACTGCCCATTTACTGGGCAATTTAAGGACTAAGAAACCTTATTGGTTTGCTTTTTATTACCCTGGTTTCTCTTCTGCCACACCCTGTAGTGCCCACACCAGCCAGGTATCCATGGGCAGTGACAACCCAATGTGCTTTTGCTTTTCATTGAGCAGGCAACATCTGCTTTACAGGCAAGGAGACTGCTCCCCACTTGCCCAGGAGAATTTAGAGAACATCCACAATGTCTGGGGAAGTGTAGAGCAGTGATTTCTTCAGGAGCTTTTTAAAGGGGAAATTAGAGAAGAGGACTTTCTGGCTTGGCATGGCAGCAATAAATTGTGCACAGCAGACTCAGTTTTCTCTGAGCACTTCTGGCTTGGCATCAGTGTGGGAGGAAGTAACTCATGTCTCTCTACAAACAGAGTGGAAGAATCACCACCCCAGACCTGTTAATCAAAATTAAACAAAAATAATAGATTTGGCAAAAAGTTATTATTTCCCCCTGTCACCCTTTGAGGGGTTCACTACTGCCCAGTTTGACTTCTTCACAGGAACTTTGTCAAAGAGGAAAAAACCTGATTTTAGAATTTGACTTGTACTTGCCAGATATTCCATGCTGATGTACCAAAAATGTTGGATCATCGAAAAACTTGCAGTCTGAAAAAAAATAAAATAAAAAAAATCACTTCATGTTGGTTCAAATAAGGAATCATACAAATCATACAAATCCCATGAAGACAAAACTGCCAACTCCAGAGTCCAAATGAATTTAAAAGTCTATATTTAGCTCCTACTATTTCTGTTTCAATTATAAACCATTTCTTGTTAAATACACACCATCATCTCAAATGCTACACTCAGTGTAGTTACTTGGAGCCCCATAATTCATCTCTATTTTTAGTTTGCTCACAGATAAAGGAATGGCAAAGGACAGCAAGTAAATGATTCAGGCTGGTGTTTTGACAGGACCCTCACAGCTCTGTGCTAGGAATTGCTCTGGAAAAAACCCAAACTTGCCCAACTCCTGTTAAACAACTTCTCTTACAAAGTATCAGTTCTTAAGCAACCCTTTCCCTGTTTTTGGGAAGGGTGGGAGAAAATGGTACATGAATCCTTGATAGAGCAGAAGGAGTGGATTTTCTAAGTGTGCAAATGACATTAAATGTTGCTTTGTGGCCATGGAGGGAAGAGTGAAAAGGATCACACCTTGAAAGAGAGAGATGCTTAATTTAAATGCCAGGCCTGAACAATTACTAGAGGTATTAGGCTGGTGGAATTTTTTATCCTGACTGTTTGGATTTTCTTGAAAGATTTGCAGCTCCCTAATTGCACATTAGAAACAAAAGTGTTTCCATCTTCTAATAAACTCTAAATTTTTTTCCAGAATCCCCTCAAAATGTTCAGCATATGTTGCATGTGCCCTACTGTCTGCCACAGAGCATTTCAAATTTGCCTGTGGCCTGGATTCAGGGAGTGAAAAAGGGAGGGCAAATGCAAAAACGTGATTCAGTCCCACTTGTGGTAAATAACAGTGGGCTGAAAAATAGAGAGGTTTGTTTTATTCTAAATAGAAAAATCAACATTTTTAGCAGGTTGTAGAAAAAAGAAATCAAATTGATGGAAAGTCTGGATGGACAGTGGAGATGCAGGCCCGGGCTATGTGCCTTCCCTCAGGCTCGTGCCAAGGTGTGAGGGGTCAGATCTCAGCAAACCCACTGGACACTGTTTGGGGAATGTCTTTGCTCTACCACTCTGTCACGTGCATGGTGCTTTTCCAAGCTCAGGGGGAGTGAGACTTAGACAGTGCCAATCTGGCTGAACAAGATTTGGCTTAGTTGCCTGGTATAATTTAATGGGCTCTCACAGGATGAAGTCAGGAAAAAGGAAAATTTAAACTGGAATACAATTTCTACCACTTGAAGGAAGCAGGATGTGAAGCCCTGCCATAAGGAAAGAGGCTGTTTCTTGTGTCCAAAGTCTTTCAAAACTGGACCACACAAAATCCTAAGTACTTCTCCCAGGAGCAATCATCTACTGGTGGGAAGAGATGAGGTAATATAAGATAGATATTAAACCCCTCTTTGAGGTACAAGGAGGGAGGTATATATCCTCAGTAGAGAGGAAAAGACAGGCAGAGGGGTTAAAGGCCAACTCCAAAAAGTCAGCCATAATTGACTAGTAATCTAAGCTTTTAAGTATGATATGGAAAACTCTCATTCAGCTGCTGTTAAACCTGGAAGCAGCTAAGTTTTACTGGTAGCTCACTTTCTCTGTAAAGGCTCCCACTTGCACATCCATGCTTCCCTCAACACAATGGCGTGAGGCAAAGCCCAGCCAGGAACCTTCTTGGGCTGCAGGAATAATTTAAAATCCCCCAAACAAATTAAAAAAAAAAAAAAAAAAGAAAAGAAAAAAGAAAATCATCTGACTTTTCTCATTTCCTAGCCCAGTTAGGATACGACCTAAAAGGCCAGTTGTGCCTCAACCTTCTTTCCCTCCCACTATTCTTCAAATGTCATCTCTGAGCTGACCCGTTGAAAAGTGAGTGTCTGTGCTCAGGACACAAGTCCAGATGATGCACCTGAACAGGATGACAGCTGATCCCAGTGCCCTTGGTGCCAGGACAGGCTGTGTATGAGGACTCCAGTGCTCAGTGATTGCTGCTGCCTGGCTGTGGCACTGTGTCACCCACCATGAGCCCCCTCTGTGGTGCCAGCCCAACACTCACCATCTCCAGCCCTGTCCTGGACACAAGGGTGTTGAACTGCACAGCTGGGGTCCCCAGAGGCTGGATCCCAACCCCTCAGAGACAGGCAATGCCACACTTCCCTGCTTGCTATGGCCAAAGTTTGGTGAATTTATTAGGAAATCTGCAATTTCTGCCTCCATTTAGCTACTCTATTAAGAGCTACAGAAAGGAGCAGACACAGCACTCTCATATGTCCAAACTCATTCCCAAACATTGAACTAGTTAATTATACTGAAGCATGTTTACACAAGCTGACTAGAAGGTAGAAGATAAATGTTAATGTCTGTGTGTTTATATGAGAGTAACATCAGTATCTTCATGGATGGAAGAACAGTTTGATAGTTACAATACAGAATAAAAATTATCACAAGTGTGAGGATTCTTAAAATTAAATATTTATATCAGGAGGTTATCCAATTTGATTAGAAGGATTTTAGAAAGTAGATTTGCCTTGAAATATCTGCACATCAAACAGCTATTCTCTCAAACTAAATTAATGAATAAAATATGAAGTCCTGCACAGCACTGTGTCACATACATATGGTTCAATATGAACCATAAAGAAAATGGCTCAGTTATTCTCTTCAGTGCTAGAGAATATTTAAATACAGAACTATTTTTAAAACATTGAAAACAAAGAGAAGTCTGACACTGTAGGAGATCGCTTTGCACAGCAATACTTTTGCAGCAGCATACCTCTTAAAAATAGCAAGAAAAAGAGAAGAGTTTCTAGGAAATATCAAAGACCATGTTAATAAAAGCAACTCACAAGAAAAAAGAAGGAAAAAGGGAAAACAAAACTGACAACTTTCTTCTGACCACAAGCTTTGATTAAATGCTGAATTCGCCCTTGCAAAGACATTTGTTTTGCAAAGTATAAAATTTCTGCCTGTTCTGGACTGTCTGTGTCTTGTTTTATCAGTGATCAAATAGCATCTGATGTTACTGATCCCTTGGAAGATATTTGTTTCACACACCCAGTGATGTCTATTAGGTTTCTTCTCCTCCTAGGAGAGACTGAGTATTCATTTGTTGCAGCAAATTCCCAAAAACCTACAGTGAACTGGAAATCATCCTAACTCAGCTGCGTCTTCTCGGAATGACACGTACTGACTGGCAGCAGTGAGATGGACTGAAAACACATAATCTCATTTAATGCTAGGTGGTCCCAAATGTCCTTGGAACAATTCTCTAGTGATTTTTATTCTCCTTAAACTGATATCACACATTCATTCCATCTCAGAGTGTGAAGTTTGAGAAATATAATGAATCATGGAAGCTGAGGCATTGCAAATACAGGCTTAATAAGAGGCTGGAGAAACAGCCCATGAAAAACAGCAGAGAAGCATCTACAGATTTCAATGAACTTTGGGTCAGGCCTTAAAAAGCAGTGCCTTTTTGTCTTCTCCAATGACCAGCAAATTGAAAAACAATTAATTTGATTTACATCTAATTTATGTCCACTTCTGAGAACTGAGAATTCTGAGAATTACCTTACAGAGGTAAGGTAATTTTATATATCAAATTCCCACTGCTTTGGAAGATGTATTTTCTCACCAGTAAATGCATTCACAGCCAACTTCCCTTAACCATTAGTGGATCATCTGAGTTGAGAATAATGCCATGGATGGACAGGCAAGCAACTCAATCAACAGATTGTTCAGAAACCTGTCTGTGTTGCATCTCTTCCCTGCCTATCTTTAATAACTTGGAAATGAAACTCTTGCTTCTGATCCTAGATTAGCTCCATGTATTAGTACAGATACTGGGTTTGCAATGCTCTCTCACAGGATGGTCCTCACCAAGAGCCCAAGTGTGAGTAGCCAGGCCACATCCAGACTGTGGTCAGAGGGCTGGAGCACCTCTCCTATGAAGACAATCTGAGAGAGCTGGAGTTGTTCAGCCCAGAGAGGAGAAGGCTCCAGGGAGACCTTGGGGCAGCTTCCAGTGACTCAAGAGGATAAAGGAGAGCTGGAGAGGGGCTTTTGACAAGGGCATGTAGTGATAGGACAAATGGGTATGGCTTTAAACTGAAAGAGGGGATTGGATTGGATTGGATTGGATTGGATTGGATTGGATTGGATTGGATTGGATTGGATTGGATTGGATAAAAGGAAGACATTCTTCACTATGAAAGTGGTGAGACACTGGGACAGATCTGTCCACACAGGACTCCCTGTTCCTGGATATGTTCAAGACCAGGCTGGATGAGGCTCTGAATAACCTCATCTAGTAGAAGGTGTCCCTGCCCATGTCAGGGGATTGGAACAAGGTGATCTCTGAGGTGCCTTCCAAACTACACCCTTCTAGGATTCTATGATTACCCTGAAGTTGGATTTCTGACTATATATAACTAAAATATAACAGAAGGGCCTTGACTGAAGTTTGATGGTGTTGTCATCTTTCCTCTAAAGCACCACAACATCAAGGATTCATCAAAGCATGGAAACGTTCGTGCTATCCAAAATCAGCCCAAACAATACATTTCTAAGTTCTCCTGTCAGAAAACCAACATCAAACACTTGGCATGCTTGACACAACTGGTTTTTGAAAGACACTACTAAAAAAAAAAAAAAATCAAATTTTTCCAGTGCCTCAGTTGGAAGCACGACATCTCTTTAAACATGTTCTCTTAAGCACTATTCCCCAAACACAGAGGAGCAAAGTGATCTATAATTTGTTCACAAAAGAGGATCAAATCTCTAAACATTAAGGCTGGTGCCATTTTGTTGTATTCTGAAGAGTTGAAGGGCTTGGGTTTGGCTGTACAGGAGGCTTCAACTGCAGCTGGTAATGGTATAAACACTGTTGTGCTTATATACATATGCTTATACTTGTGTAGCTGATTTTGGCCAGGCAAGGAATTACACTGGTAAAGAAGTTTTTATTAATATACATTCATAACTGTATCCAAAGCAGCATTATGCCAGACTATATACACTGGAAAAATAATAATACTCTTAAACAATCCCAGCTACACGATTATAAGCACTGCCTGTCTTCTCAAATGGCTTTTAATCCTTCTTATGAACACTTACTATATGGATGAAACATATAAAAGTGGATTGCAGTCTGTCTTTCCTGCAGAAAACAACATAGTGTATGGTCCATTTGACATCTTGAAATAACATTAAGTGAACCAAGAAACCTGAAAGTTGGATTTGGCATGTGACATATTTGTAAATCAGCTTTCCATTGCATCAAATCTTCCATTAATTTTAATAATGAAATTGGTGTTGCAGCCTTTAGCTAAGTAAAACATTCACTTCACATCACTGAATATTTCAAATGATTATTCAAGGCAGGAGCTGGTCTGTTTTGCTCTTTATGCTGTGCTCAGAAGCCAAGGAAAGTCTCAACGGAGGACAAGTCAGTAAGAGACTTCCCAGAGGACTCTGGAGGTTTTAGCAGCTATTCTGCAGAGTAGGTGCCATCAGGTGGATGCATTTAGGAGAATTCCCAGGGGCAGAACAGACAGGAAGGTCCATCTCACTATTGCTTGCTTGTTCCATCCTCAGAAGTAATTTTACAAATAAAGAGGATTCCACAGTTACTTTTAATTGTTTGCAAGGACTATTTAAAACTGCATAAAAATAAAGTGTTCTTATATAGTCTAAACCTTTACTTACCATTTTGGAGGGTTGTTTTCTAAGGGTTTTTGGCAAATTAGGAAATTCCTGCTGCAGCTGTGAGTGCTTTTTATTTAAACATCTGAAATTCCACAGCTATCAGCACATTAGCTTGAGCTTCAGTGACTCGTAAATCTTTCTCAGCATCTTATTTCATGAGGTCTAGTTCAAGCATTAGATGGAAATTGCATTTTGCAGAGACCATATTTGAGTGCATTACTTAAAGAGAAGCAAATGGATTTTTACTTTAGCAGCAGTCCAGGTAGATACTAGAGAGTGTTCAAAAAAATCAAGGATCTGGTTTGAGCTAGACAGCAGGTTTTTAATAGAAATAAAAGACGGAGATATTTTTTACCATTAGTACTGACATGAAACATCAGGGATATCTGAAGATCTGAGACAAGAACACAGTGTCTCAAAATGCAGGCACAGCCCTCACACAGCAGCTACCTTGCCAAAAGCTGGTGACAAGGGATCCACCCACCCCAAGGATGCTGTTTCAATTCCCACTTCTTCAGCCTCGCTTTCAGCACACCCTGCAGACAATGGCAGGGCTGCTTGCAGCATTTTGGAGCTCTCAAGTGCAATCTGAGCCTGCACAAGAGCTTTTTAAACATCCATCTTGGACTGACCTATGATACAGGTAATAGTATTCCTAGTTAAGGAACAAGAAAATTCTTTTGATGATGTTCCAGATGGTTTTCATGTGTTTGCCACCCAGGCATCCATTTTTCCTGATCCTTAAAAGCCATGGACTATTTGTGCCTGCTGAGAGACTCAGTATTTTTCTTCCTCACAAAATCTTGTGTGGGTACTTTAACTCAGCCTAGAGTAGCACCTGTACTGGTGGTTAGGGGCTCCTGCTCAGTCCCTTGATCTAAAACTTCCCAAATTTTAGAGAACCTGTGACGGATCTTCTGCTTCCCATTCCAACACAGTCCTATGGATTGCTTGTCACATCCCTGAAAATGCAAGGTTTGGATACCCTTTCTTAGGATGACTTTTGCCTTGAACGAGGCCCCATCTTGGCCCAGCAGTTGTCTCCCAAAGCAAAGATGCAGATCTCCCTCACTGCCAAACACCCACAGGATTGCAAAGACCATGCAGGCAGAGGAGCCAGGTTTGTATTGCCATGAACTGGGCAAAGTGCCTTACCAGTGATAACAGAGAGACTTCTCGACTTCTCACCACTTTCCTTCACAACCTGGTGATTATTCAACAGCTTCTGCACAGTGAAATGATCCATTGAGAAACCCCAAGAGAAGAAAAGTCAGTCTGTGCACCAACAGCCCCCCATGGTTTGGAATCTCTCCTGACAGACCAGTGGGCACTTAGACATTCACTTATTCTTCTGTGGAAGGTGCTCACTGAAGACTGAGGGGGAGCTACAGACAGGAGAGGCTTCACTGACCTATGTGAAAAAGTGGTCTCAGCAAAAACATCTGGGCCAAACTAGACTGGAAAAACTTTCATGTATGGAGGGTCTTCATCATTGCATTGTCAAAGACTAGAGACTTTACCTCCTTCTCCCAGCTTTTCTCCAGGCAGAGCTGGAACACGTCCTGAGAGTGTGCCCCAGGGGACAGGGACGTCATGAGGACGACTGACAAAACGTGTGGAGCTTAGGAACTCTGAGAGGACTTAGATACTGATCTGCTCTCAGGGTTTTGAAAGAAATCCATATTTCCAACACCAGAAATGTAGACATCTAGACATGTTCACTGATGGGAATTCCATTTTCTTGAAAGGCATGAAAAAATCCAAGGATCTATGTTTTGGATTTAAGTACCTTAAGCTCCTTTGCAGACCCTGGCCTTTCCTTTTTATCTCTGACACTGATGTCATTCATGGCTTGTGCATTTTTACAGAGCAAATGACATAATAGTCTACTACAGTCAGTCAATAAAAATCCAAATAGAGCTGCAAAAAGCAAAAGGCTATTTTTTTTAAAACCCTGAACAGGAATTGTGTGTTGTTTAATGGACTACCTGCAGTGTAGGGAATGGCTTTGGGCCGGGTAGAAATGGGGTCCGGAAGTCCTGAATATAGTCAAAGCAAATAGTTTCCAGACAGTGACAAGGTTTTCAGGATTAATAACACAGGTGATGTAGTGCAAATAGGCAGCCTGCAGAGACACCAATCCTCCACTCCTGCTCCCTGAAAACCAGCTCTGGAGATTTTATTGTCTGTGTGACCATTCTTTTCCAGCGAATTCCCAGGCAGATGCTGCTGTCAGCACATTATGTTTTTCAGAATCATCAGTAAAAAGTCAGATGTGTGACACAGGCTGTGTAACCACAAAATGGTAGCCCCTCAATGTCTCCATTTTCACTAGTAACTTATGCACCCAGCCAGCACCATCCACGTAAGCTCTAGCACTGGCAGCACAAAAAAGCCCAGCACATTAGTTATATCAGAAGACTGTGACTATTCTCCTACCTCTCTTATATATTACAGGCTTTTTTAGCATGTTTACTGAGTAAGATTCTTCATGGAAAGGCCAGCAAAGGTTTTGGCAGCTCTAGTGTTGTTTTGTCATCTGTTAATGCAGTGGGCAGAGCACTCATGCAGCCTGTGAAACACCTATTTCCAGTTGTTTTCTTAGCCTAAGGAATATCTAAGTCACATGTCCTAGGAATGGGGTCTAAACATTGAACTGGTGGAGGATGACTTCATGCACCCTTCTAGACAGCCAGCTTTCCCTGGAGTTATAAAAGATTCACTAGGCCAAGAGATAATCCATCTTTTTTCAGTTTAAAGTATTCCTTTATGAGAACAGACTCATGTCCCAGTCCTTGCTGTAAGGCCTGTATAAATATCTTGTCCAGTTACTATGGATACTGTAGAAATAGGATGCAAAACTCCTAAACGCAGTAAAATTAGAAGAGCATGTTTGCATCTTTCAGGGAAACGACTCAAGCACTAAATTAGACTGTTGAATTCATTGCTTCTTCTGTCTGTCTCATTCATTTTTCCTTGGGTGTGATCAGAACTTAATAGCACCATCTATAGAGAATCTTTTATTCTGACTTTAGTGAGTCACATCCATATTTCACTTCACTTCTGATTTGCCCGCGACATCGGTAGCATAAGAACACACTCCAGAATGTGCACTCGTTGTTTTCTAAAATCAGTTAAAAATAACCAAACCAAAAACTTCAAAAACAACTCTGATGTTATTTGGCTTCCATCTTCTTTCTGGCAAAATCAAAATCTTTGTCTGAAGAAATTTAGTGTCAAGCAATAATTTTAATGTTCAGCTTAAAATTACACTGAGTTCATCCTCCTTACTCATGCCCCTTGGGCTATCACTCCTCTTGCTCTTTTCATCTTTAATAAATACTTTTAGCAGGTTTTCTTCTCCCTTTTAGTCATAATTTGGCAAAAAAGCCTTTTTTGAACTTTCAATGCTTTGTTAAACTAACTCACTGATTTCTCACTCAACACTGCTAACTCTTCAAATTCAACATTTCTTTATTGTAATTAAATTATTTAATACCTGTCTGAACTTTACATATGAAGGACAAAAACACTTGATTCTGGAACTCTTTAATGTTAAAAGATGGTTTTTACTTCTTGATTTGTGTTAAAACTTCTTCACTGACACCAAGACTTCAAAATGCCTTTCTTCAGCTATATATCTCATTCCAAAGAAAATCCGGTGGAGAACATAATTTAACCTTTTTCCATATTTAATAGCATTTATTCATCCTAAAAGTACTTCAGTAATGTGACTACTATGGGCATCTGGACTTCCTAAATCTGTGGAAAGGTGCTTCTGGACAGTACATCCTTCCTCTTAGCTTTGTCACTTTTTGAGGTATGTTTTTATCTTCTTTTTTTTCAAGAAAATTTAGAAAACTAAAATGTTCTCAGCAAGTAGGACTCAGATAGATGAAGCTGGGCAAGATGTCTTCTCCCTTTTCTGTAGATTTTGGCAAGTGGTCTGACTTCAGTGTTCTTTAGTTTCCATTAACATAATAAATAATGGCTTTTAGTAAAGCTGGGCCTAGCACCAATTCTTGTAATACTCCTTATGTTCATCTTCCCTTCCAAACTGGAACGTTTCCATTATCATTAACCTTGATTTATGGTCCCCTGTCTGCTTGCCAGCCTACTTGAAAGTGTAGTTATCCTACTCCTTTTTAATTCATTTCTGAAATGAGACTCCATGCCATGCTATTATAAAGTCCAGATTCAGCAAATATTCTGAATTCCTATTGTGTATTAATCCTGCCACTCCATTTAACCAGAGATGTCACTTTGAGGAGAACACAAAGCCCAAGGACTGTTAAGAATGAGCATTCCCAGCACAGCAAGAATAGGAAAATAGATCTGACAGGTTGAAGAGATGACTCTGGATTTTAGGAATAGTCATATCCCTTTTCAGTACAGCAGTACAGACCTTCTGTTTTATCATTATGCCAAGGAGTCAGCATGATATTGTCTTTATTCATTTTTCTCAAGAGTTCATAAGCATGGGCTCCATTCATCTGCATTATTAGAAAAATAGTTCATTTCTATTGTTATTTGTCTTCTAAATACCTTCAGGAAAGTTGGCATTCTGAGGAGGAATTATTTTAGTATGATCATCCTTGATGTATTCAATACAGTTCTATTGTGTTCTAAGGACTAAAACCTGCTCTTTTTCAAAAGTTTTTTTTAAAATAGTGTTTGTTCTCAGAGGTCTCACTCTGTAATCATCAGACAAGGAGGTATTTAAGCTTCTCCATTGCTGAAAATCCATTTCTCCTTGATTTCTTTGCACCTTTATCTTTACTGATAAGAGGAGAGGAGGGAATTGAAAATCTGATTCATACAGGTAGGAATTCTGAATCTAGATAAGGAAAAGCCTCCTCTGCACTGGGGCAAACAACTCATTACCCCACAAAAGAGCATCTGGAGAGCAATGCAGGGGTGGAAATTATTTCCATCAAATGCAATTAGAACACTGTCATAATTTCATAAATATAATAAGGAATGTAAGTAAGAGTAGCAATAAATTATCTAGCAAACCTTTTATATAATGGTATTCATTTCTTCTTCCCTCTGTTCCTGTGACCATTGTTGCACAGGATAAGCACACTGACAGACTTTTAGGTGGTGTAAAATACAGTCTACAACTTCTTCAGGAAGGAAAATAATTATCAGCAAAGGTTGGGGCTGGAGAGTTCATTTATTTTCTAACTCTGATTCTGTGGAATATACCCCCAACACTGGCAAGAAGTAAAGAACAGCAGTCTCAGTTGCTAACCCCTAGTTTCCATCTCCCTCCACAGCATCTCAGGCTCAAAACCTCATCAGACACACTGTGATCCAACAAACTGATGCTTCTGCTGTGACCTTGTAGCTGGTGCTTACAGCTGTTCTCTGTGCAATAAGATAACAGAAGCAATATAGGAGCCTGAGGTAGACAAAATAAATTCTTATAAAGCAACCAAAATTTTTACACAAGAACATAAGGTGGAAAGGGAAAATGTACGAGAGAAGACAAGACGACCTTAGGAGTTCCTGAGAGGGTTGGGGATTAGCTAAAATTGGTAGAACAGCTTTATATGGTTTCTTTGGGCCTGGGGCACAGAGAGGTGGAAGGGTATCTTCCCTGGTCATGAAGTGTAAAGGGTAAGACGTGGTAGCTAAGAGAGTTGGGTTACAATATTGGAATTTCAAGATATTTAATTCTTTTTGTGCCATGTTTTTAGGTTGGTTTTTTTTTTTCCTCAGAATTCTAGATGTAAAAAAAAAAAGAGGGAGACAGAAAGAAACAACTTTCTTTGCCAACAAAGCCCATTTTGATCCCTGGCATTTCATTCCATTTTCCATTTCTTGCCTACGACAAATTCAATGTAAACTTTGGAAGACATTAGTGCACCTATTTGTCTGAAACAACTGTGCTCTTTTCTTCTTTGTTTTAATCCCTTTAACAGCTGTTTTCCAGCAACTGAGAAAGAATTTAGGTCTGCTAGATATTAATTATTACTCCCCCTACCATGTGTATGCCCTGATCCTGTTCTCCTTCATCATAAAAACCTGACAAACTGGGCTACAAGGGGTAGCGTTACAGTAAAAACGTTTCTACACACAGAGGTCCTTATCTAGTTATTGCTCAGTGCTCTCTCAGGGAAACCTGACTTCAGTGGGAGCAGAGATTTCAGGTGGTGAACTGCAGAGCACAGGAACTCCCACGGAAATTTTATGTAGCAGATGAAGGCAGTGAAGCGCCGCCAGCACGCTCTTGTGGGAATACTGACACCACAACTGAGAAGTGTTGACTTCTGCCTCCGCTTACGATATACTGCGAGAGCAGGACCTACATTTATGTATCAGCTTAGGGCTGTAAAGCCTTTCATGGCGCTTCAAGTTTGATAAAAACCTGTTTGTTACTGTTTCAGTATTACTTTTAGCGTGATCTTATTTACAGACCTAATGGTCGATTTAAGATATCCTAGAGGTGGAGTTGGTAGCACTGCCTACTATTAAACATTACTAACACTTCCACTTACAAGGCTCTGTATTTTACAGCTTATAGCTTTGCCAGATCTGAATGGTTTGGGCTGCAATTTTACATGTTGCTCAAAAAATACAGCCTTAGGCTGAATTTTATTGGCAAGTATCGGCCAAAATTGCACAACTGTCCATCTTTCTTCAAGAAGAAAACTGAGAAAATTAAATATTTTTTGCAATGTTAAATGCACACAGACATTTTCTTGGAGAAGCTGGAAGCCTATACTACAAGACATACTGGAAACACAGTGAAAATTATGCTTTCTTACACAAAGCATGCTTTCACTGCTTTCCACCAAATCTAGACAAAGTTTTACAAGATAATCTTCTGTGATATCATAGATTAAATGGGCTCAGCAGAAACAGCTTCTGTTTTAAAAGCTAAACAGCACCAGTTCTGTCCTCACTAAGCAGTCTTAATCTTCTCACATCTCCTACAGTGCTGGTCTCTCAGAGTTGGAAATGGAGCATCTTCCAGATTCCCTTTCTTTGGGGAAAAACTTCATGGTATAGAAACTAGGCAATAAAAATTAAGCTGAAATATGAACTTGGATGGGAGGAAGCACAGAGGAGAAATGGTCTACTAAGAATTGGTGAGGGGGCAAAGACAAATCAGTGAAGGGAATGGCACTCTGAAAATGAGTGAACAAAGATTTAAATCTTTGCTGGAGGATGGAAAGTGGGCCTGGATGAATTATTTGGAATAAGAGGCCCAGAAGAATCAATGCAGTCATAGGAACATGTTGGAGAAGGTGAGACATGAAGTGACAAGTTGAGAGTCATAACATACTTTTTTTAGCCTGCAATTGATACCCAGCTTCCTAAGCCTCATCCTTGGCTGCTGCCAGATAGTAGCTGTGAAACCCATTGGTGATCTATAATGCATTTTTCTTCTTCACAGCTGCTCTCTATAAATTATGTCAATTTATTTCTGCTATAAATTATTTAACTGCTCGACAGCATCCTGCTTGCTCAGCAATGATATATGATGAAATACCTCTATTTCTTTTACAAGGAATATGAAATCAGGCCTGGTCAGAAATGGGCACTGTGGTTTAAGATGACACTGCTGTCTAGGGCAGAAATTTGATTTCCTCTGGTGTTTTAACTGTATCAATGGCTCCATCATCTCTAGATGAAGTGCCTAAAAATGCCTGTTCCATATTCAGTGTGAATTCTGGTGAGGTTTTGGTGAAAAACACTCAGATCTGACCAATATTGCACTGAACTTGCCAAAGAGCATTTGCACAATCCAGTCACCTAACTCGTAATTACAGTAACCTCCAGCTAGGACATGGCCTAAAACACAATGAAAGAATTTGAATATTTCATAGTCTAAAAATCATTGTTTGGTAGAAAACAATAAATAGGCAGGCCTTTGTTAATTTATTTGGTACTATGATGATACAGTGGGCTGGTGGAAAATGCTGCTTGATATCAGTGGAAGGCAAATGCTTATGCTCAAAGATTGATTTCTTAAAATTTCAGTGTCTGATTCTAGTCTCTAGATTTGCCTGTGGCATTTTAGAAGATTCTGCATGTGCTGACACATACAATTCCCTAAAATACGAAATGTTCCTTGTGGATTTTTTTTTCATCACACCAGATTTCCTTATTTTAGTTGCTGATCTAAGAAATTTTATTGTAGATACCAGAATTTATATGGCCCATAGTTCAGTTCAGTGTTTATTTCTTTATTTTTGAAACCAGAAAATTACAAACCATTTTTTCTGAATTTTGTATCCTAAACCAAAAAAGCACAGAGATTTGTTTGTGGTTGGAAAAACCTAAGGTTCTATTGCACCTATGGTTGAGGTTAGGAAGAGTCAGTCATTGTTTTTTTCACAGTTTGGCTTGGCCTCTGACTTTATACAGTCACTCTGTGCCACACCAGTGCCAGCAAAGCTTTCCTTTTCATTCAGCATCAAACAACAAAAACTCAGCTCCATGGAATTAAATTCTTCCTCTTGCTAACAGTGGAAAGATTGAAGCTTACTTGAGCTAAAGCAGGGAGTATTTTGTCTTTGCTCTCCAAGGCTTCCTACAGCAAGGCTGACAGAAAGGTGACTTGTTAGAATTCTGATCAAGCACTGCTGGTTTAGGATTTTCTTAGAAAATCTTTTCACCTTTCTGAAATGGAGGTAATCTGAGGAGATCAATTTTCAGAGGAGGAAATGGTTCACAAACTCAGAACTCCTCAGGCTGCCTCTTAAAGTAGTGCTACATATCATGCTGTCTTTGCAGTAAGGCTGTAGGCCAGACTGAGGAGATCTGGATTCAGTCCTTGGTTTAAATAGTATAGATTAGGCAAATCACTGACAGCTGCAGCCAGTGAGGAACCTAGACCATGAACAGAGGACTTTGGTAGAACAAAGGCACCAATGCCCAAATGTCTCAGGCTAGATGCTTCCCGCCCTGTGCCTTTCTGGGGTACAGGCAGAAGCCATTCCTCCAGCTTTGCACAAAGAGCTCCACTTTGGAGAGATTCCAAATTTTGAAGGAGACAGAATACTGTTTGTGTATGTAGCATAAGCTTTCCTCCCATATTCTCTTCAAAGAATTTTCAGTGCAGGTTTTATCTGTGCTAGAGTGGACCAACACACAAGACTCCCTCCTCCACACCAGCCACAAGCTGTGTCCTCCTTCTGGCTTTGTTCCCTGTTGGACCTTGGACTCCTGTTGGCTTAGAGGAGAGGGAGAGCTCCAGTTCTCCCAGCCCAGCCCAACCCAAGAGGCCAGAGCACTGGGATCTGGCATGAACAGCACAGCTGAATGCCCCTCACTCAGTGCTGTCTGGACCAGCTCCTTGCCTGGTAAGAGCTTAAAGCATAAGACTCATTAAACAAGGGAACCACTTTTGTCTTGAGGAGTATTTTTTTTGAAGAAAAGCATGAAGCATTTTTCTTTTAAAAGCCAGATGTAAATCTCTAGCCACAGAAGACCCTCTAAACTCTAAAATGTATGGATACATCATTCTGTAGGCTTGAATCCAGAGTCTATGCTCTGGAGAGGGATAGTATTCATAACACACAAAAATCCATTCTTAGTTTTTCCTATTCCTTAGCATTTAGCTTCCTCTTTTTTAATACATGTGTTATGTATTTGCCAAGATGTCCAATTTTCCCTCTGCTCTTCAAAGGCAGCCTAGGTACTTTCATACACATTTATTCTTTGCACTCAGAGGGTCAGTGAATTAAAAATGCTGGTGCATCTAAGTTCTCTTAGAAAAACAACCCATGGACTAGATCCATATCATTAAATTTCTTGTCTGTGTATGTAACAAAATTTGGTATCTCAATTTACTTGGCCTATTTGAAACATCCAAACCCCAAAAACTTACCCTCAAAATAGAAAAACAGTTTATAGTGTGATGAGCAGAATGTTTACAAAACACATTACAAATCAAAACACTGATTTTTTTTGGATACAGAAATGGAGACATAAAGGTTCTGTATACCAGAGTCATGGAAAACCACTGGCTGGAGCATTGCACTTCGTGATTCCAAATTAATACTCTTTCATCCAGCCACTGAAGCCACACAGCCTATTCTGATGAAATCTGTGCAAGTGATCTGCCAATATAAGTGGAAGAAGTAGGTCAATCTATACTCTCTTCTCCTTAGTCTGAGTAGGATTACAGACAAATACTCTCACACACATTAACATTTTCCAGTTATTGTCCTGAGTGTTGCAAATGCCTTACCACAAGAAACAAAATTTCTATTAGGATTCCCTCAACCACATCAGTCACCACTGAATGATAAAAAGACATAACCTGAATCTCAAATTCCCTAAGTCACAGGGGAATATTTTGCTGGTAGAATAATACAAGGACTACATATTACTGATTATTTGCCCTTTTCCTACCCTAATTAAGATGTTACTGGTTACTCAAAATTACAGAATACTTTGCTAAAAAGACCTTTGCTCTTTCTGTGCCATCCAAAGTCTGTTATTTACCTGTTGGCTATGAGGAAATGCTAATACATTTGGGATTGTTCAGCCTGGAGAAGAGAAGACTTCAAGTGTACCAATTGTGGCCTTCTATTAACTTACAAGGAAGATTGAGAGAGACTGTTTACTGGAGCTTGTAGTGACAGGACCAGGGAGAATGGCTTTGAGCTGCAGGAGAATAAGTTTTGATGTTTGGAAGAAACCTTACTGTGAGGGTGGTGAGACACTGGAACAAGTTGCTCACAGAAGCTGTGGATGCACCATCCCTGGAAGTGTTTAAGGACTGTTTCGGGGAGCTTTGGGCAACCTGGTCTTGTGAAAGGCACTCACTGTCTGTGGTCGAGGGGTTGGAAATAGATGGTCTGCTTGGTCCCTTCCCACTAAAGTCATTCTAGGATTCATTCCATGATCTGCCTTTTGCTCTAAAACCCAACAGGTTACCCACTGCCACCAAATCCATTTGTACCAAAATCTTTAATCTCATACCACCAAGAAAGTTACATGTTCCAAAGTATGAAATATTAATTGTATGAATCAAGAAAGAAAAGGAGGCTTAGACATTTAAGAAAGCTATGCATTTTTGGGCCGTCACCAGCTTCAACCTACTACATTGTTTGCTGTTCTGGATTGTTCTGGGTTGCCTTCAAATCTCTCTGTGCTTCAAAACTCTACTTCAAAACTTCAGTAAAAACACTACTTAGACTTATTTCAAGAATATGTATCTAATATATGTCGTGCTAATAGATGTCAATTATAGGTATCCAGGTAAAAATTATAATTGCATCATCACATATTATAGTTATACAACTTAAAAATAATTGCCCTTTTACACAATAGAGAATTATAGGAAGAAATAAAAAGGTGTCAAATGCCTTTAAAATGGTGAAATAATAATGATTTCACCTCTAATACTTTGAAAGGAAATAACACCAGTTCTGAGTATACTGAGTGTTTATGAAAAACTATGAACACAAAAAAATCTGTCAGATTCTCTTGCATCATTTTCAGCTTTCTGTGCTTGTATTGTTTATACACCCATTGGTTTCTCTCTCCCTGACTCAGACATGCATCATCACTATTTCTGGGAAAATATTATTGACATTTTGTCCTTGGGTGTCTGTCACTTGTGGGGGGGCAGGGTGAGACTATCTAATGCATGGAATGTAGGTCATAAAAAGCTGAGGGCACTCAAGATGTTTTTGAACCAAAAACCAGACTTTACTGGAATGGGAGAATAAGAAATTAGATGGCTGCATGTGATTTAATTTTAGATGCTTCACTGAAACACCACAGCTGCTCTGCTGGTAACATCTTTTCTGGAGAAAATGAGCTGAGTGTTCTAACAATGGCTTAGTGCTGGTAGGCAAACTGGGAAAAAGTTAGCAATTAAACAGAATTTTTCTCTCTGCAGAAATATTGGTGAACTCAGCTTTCCTCTCCTCCAATTCAGCTTGCTCATGCACGGATGCTGCAAGGTACATGCTGAAGCTTAGACACTACCTCACCACCTCCAGCCCCATCCAAGGCAATTCGTAAAGAGCACTTCACATTACTGACAAAGGAATTTGGGACAGTTGGAAAGTGCTTCACGAGTTTTTTCCATTCAAATTCCTCATTCTGGGCGGTCCTTACCAGACCTTGCTCTGGGTTTTGGCTCTTCTCTACCCAAAGCTGGCCAGAATAATTTCAGTTATATAACATTTGCCAGACACTCTTCTATTCTTCAGCCTGTTCCTTTTCACCACATTACCCCAGAATTCCAATTTCCCTAATAGCATATTCCCCCACTTCCTACTTAATCAAATTCTCTCCTTGGTTGTCATTATCTTTATGGGAATCCCTAAAAATTTAAAATATTTCATATCCCTAACTCCTACTTCAGAACTCTGAAATTAATACATAATGCTGCTCTCTCCCTGGTCACACTTGAATGGGTACCCAACAACAGTTACAAAGGGAGACATTCACTTCTCAGCCATTGGAATCTTTCTTAGGAAGCTCTCATTTCCCATAGAGTCAGTGGAGAATGCTGCTTTTTCTAACTTTGCTACAGATACTAGGCATAAGGAATATCCTTAAACAATCCTAAATACGTGACAGTGGCTTTAGAAGCATTCATGTGGGAAAGATAATTTTCTTCTAGGAAAGCAGAAACCTCTCTTTTATGGTTCTGTGTTCCATCTAAATTTTTGAGGAACTAGGAGGAGTGATGTCTTGCAGGGCATAAAAACACTGCTGTTGATCCATGTTATTGGTCTTTTTGATGTCCTGCTCCCCTCCCTCTGCCCTCACCCAGTGCTGTGTGACCAGCAGGTGTTGGTCATAGCCTGGGCACGATCCTGAGCCCACATCTCACTCATGCCCTGAGGCTGGCCTTGCATGTTCAATCCCTAATTAACCAGGTGGTTACTGAGCATTTTGAAGACTACTGACCTAGTGATTTCCAAACCAAGGTTTATGCAAATGGGAGGCACAGGATGTTTAATGTCTGTCTGCTACACTTCTAGTGCAGTCACCAGAAACCATGCAAGCCACTATCATTATTTAATAGCTCATTTGAGAATAGCAGCGTGATTCCCCTTTCAACAATTGTGGCCCAGAAAATGCGAGATTACACAACTTCAGTCACCCATTGACAGCTTACAAGTAAGTAAATTTAAAAGGTCTTTGTGGGGTTGAAAGTTTCTGATTGCAGAAGCCCAATCTTAAATGAAACACCATAAAACACTACTAGGGAATAAAAGACATTCTTTCAGAGTTACAGAAAAATGCACATTGCAGGTAATTTCTCAGTAAAAGTGCCTACGAGGAATCCTCAAGTTTGTCTGCAAATGTAATAAAGCCCAGGAGAGGAAGCAGTGTTGGAGATAAATGATGCAGAAGGATCTCTGCAGTGGCAATGAGAAAAAAACATACCATTTGATAATATATTGTCTTACTCCATCTGATTTTTAACAGTAATGGGAAAGAATTAAGAATAATAGCTTTCAAAGTGCCAATTCAGATGTACATATGTTGTAGTAGATCTAATTGACCCTCATAAAGACTTGAAGGGAGCAGTTGCAAATGGTACATCAGATCAGAAGGTTATCAAAAAGGAGAAAACAAATTTGCATATAAAAATCACACCTGAAGATAACATATTCATTTCCCAGACATTCTGGATTTTCCTGTAATATCCAAGGCATAAGACAAGAAAATGTACTAAAATGTCATTCAGGCTGAGAGAAAAAATTTGGGTGGATGCACAGGTTGAACACAATAGAACTCCAGATATGAGTGAGGCTGTCAGGATAAGTTTTCCTGAGTAATTAATTCACAGAGAAGAAAAACTCAAAGGTAAAGCAATTAGGAATGCCTGCACCAAATTGGAGAGACGAGTTAAATCAGATGTTTCAATTACTGACATGCCTCTATTTCACTTGTGCTTTATCACCTGGTTTACTATCAATAAGTAAATGAAATGATTAAGGACATCACAGAGTGCAAAATAAACCTTGTTTAAAGAAGCCAAACAACTTTAAATCCAATTCAGCTAAGACTTAGTACTGAAAAGTATCAGACTGTTAACTTCTATCCCAGTTGCTCAGTTAGAGCCTGAACTGCAATATTTGAAAATTAACAGACTCCCACAGGAACACAGAATTTCAAAGTATGGTGCTGTTGCATGTCTTTTCCCACTTGATCTACCTGATATAAAACTAGTAGAATAAAGACAGATTGCAAATGAGTTTGAATTTTAAAAATCTGGATATGTTATTAAATGCAGACAATAAGCAGTAGTAAGCACATGGGGAAAATTCTGCTCTTCAAGCCATGATTTTTCTTTTCAAAACATTTTTGCAGCTCTGCTCTTTATATAAACTGAAACTCCTCAAGTTCCATCTGCCCCTTCTGCAATTCTCTGATGATACAGTCTGCAAACCAGCTAAGTACCAAAGCCCTCAAATACACATAGCAGTCCTTCAAACCCTTTGAAAGCCAAGCCTCTTTCAGCTTTTCCCCTGACAAGAGATAATGGGACAGACACACCAGCTGGTCAGACCTGAAAAAGGGCGATATGAGTATAGCAAATATTCAAAATGAGACTGCAGCACATACAGACTGCCTGAAAAGCAGGGATAAATCAGAGCTGTGACACCCGTGGTGGTGTTTGTATTGAATAGGCAGTATTAACAACTGGCAGTATCTGGGTTTAAACAATCAATCAGCCATCTCTTTGACTTGGCTCACTATCAGGTGACCTAGCTGAAGAAAATTAACTCCTGCAAGACTGACAAATTCTCAAATTAATAAGATGTTTACAATTTAAACCAATTCATGGTAGATTTTGCCACACAGTAGATAACTTGCATATCTGCGAATGACATACGCCATTCCTTGACGGTTTCAGTTGATTACATTCTCTCTTCTGATAAAAATAAGAACAGATTTTTAAACCTTTATCTCTAGAAACTTTCCACTTTCCAATGGTTCAGTTTGTGAAGGAAACAGAAATCTGCTTTCCACTGGAGAGGAAGGCAGGTGGGGTGGCAGTATATGTCTGGGACTCTAGAAAAGACAGGAAAAGAAAGATCTTTCTTGATCAGTATTGCAGTTGCCCTTCATTTTCACATTTTTCCTCCATAATAAGGCTGAAAGCTACTGAGAAGATTTCTCCCTGGCTGCCTGCTCTATCTGTGCTATGGAATGAATACAATCACTAGAGCAGAGAGATTGGACACAGCTCTCATGCTGATACTAATGAGGTTCCTGGTATAATTTCCATACCCCTTCTAAGCTGATGCTATAAATAACAATCAATGCAACCTTACATGGCTAAGTCTTGATAAAGTTTCAGATGGTGCCAAAATATCCTATTTCTCTGCTTGCCAGCTGCTTTCAATAAAGTGACTTCCATCTTATGGAGCTGTGTTTGCATTACCCTCCTCCCCCTGAGCTGCTTACAGTGATGCTTACAGTTGGGTCAAACTTTTTTCCCTGTCTTGCCCTTTTACCTCACTATAAAAGTAGGCTCATTATTCTCTGGAGCCACCCACAAAGAAGAAAGGATATGTATATACCACCTCTTTCTGAAGGATTTCACATTGATTTAAGACTTTCTTCCATTCAGGGCTTACTTCCACTGCTCTGTCTGAAAGCTCTCTAAAAATGGCCAGTAACTCATGACAAATAAAAAGAAACTTGAGTGGATGGAAAAGAGCTCTAAAGCTGACAATTACACAAGGACATTTTATCCTGGTCTTATCACAGCTGCATTGACATTGGATAGATGCAGAGATGCAGCTGTAGGTTGAAGTTTGGATGTTTCTCAGGATTGATGGCACTTGAGGAGAAGCATTTCAATATTGCAATACTAGACCCCAGTATCTGATCTCAGTTAAGACTTATTTCAGATAGCTTCTCAGACCCCAGTTCTCACAATCCAATCTGGTTTTTGGGTTTTTCCCTTGGGGCAGGAATCACACAGAACTCACAGGATACTGAGTAAGAAAATCCAGTTTTTCCAATTCTCATTTCCAGTGCAAATAGATAATGCACTGTATTTAATTTGTTGTAATTCATGAGAGGGATCTGTTCAGAGCTTAAAGGTCAACTGGTCTGAATGGAACTAAATTCTTGCCCTGTGTGGAACGGATGAAATAGAAAATGGAAAAAAAACAACCAACAAATCAACCTAAAAAACCTGAACCTTTTCATAGTGTCCAAGTTCCAGTAAGTACAAAAGTAAAGCAATTGCTGTGCCTTCTTCCTCTTAATGAGTAAGTACATGGCTGAGTGCAGCACATCTGCTGGATGGGCTGGTCTGACAGACACTGCTCAGAGCCCACACGGGGATAAGGCCTTCAACAGATCAAGGAAGCTGAGGTGGAGATCAAGGTTTCCATGCAAGCTGTAGGACTGACCCCAGAATTGCCCAGTCCATGACTACCCACGTTCACTGACCTCTGTGGCTCCACTGTTGCACTCTGGCCTGTTAGAAAATTTCACAGATGAAGCCTTTTACTATTGATGAGGGAAAAGTATTTTAAAAAAGTGTATTCCCACACTCTTGCTTGGGCACTAAGCCGTATGCCAGGCAGGCAAAAAATCTAGGACTGATTTCTCAAAGCTTTTGGGAAATCGATCAAACCACAAACCCAGGCTAAGTCAGAGTGAATGTGTGAGTCAATGCATTTATTTAGAGCTCAGTAGTGGCTGGGCTACAGGCTGTGCACACAGAGAGAGGAGTCAGTTGCTGCTCTGAAGCAGTTCCAGTCCACAGTAGGAGAGGAGACCCAATTCACTGTGGTACACGAAGCAGTAAATGTTTAGTTTTCTAAAGGGAACTTGAATTCATTTATGCCCCAGAAAGGAAAATCCTAATAATAGCCTTATCAGAACCATGCCTACTTTATTTGGAACTGGAAAGCAGGGTTGTAAAGGTTAGTTTGTGAGATCTGATGACTCTTCACTAAAGGATAGAATTTTATTACATGCTATTGAGGATCGGATTAAAGCTATTCTATTGGAGTCTTCTTAAACTTCCATTATTGGTCATACTACCTTCTGTATCACCATAAATGGATTCAGAAAACTTAAAAAGATCTGATCTAATTGCAGAAGTAAGTACAGGCTCAAGATTCAAGGCTATGATGTTATGGGTTACTTTTTCAGTTTTCAGCCAAAGACTTTAAAAAGCATTCTTAACAAAAGGCCACCACTAATTGGGAGATTCTCCCAGAGGAACAAAATATCTGCTGTCACAAAACAGTTGCCACTATTTATAGAGTTAAAAAGAGATATCTGTTTTATATTCAATTCCTGTTTGAACAATAAGATAGTGTTGCAAGAGATGTCATAAGAATAATTTCATTGTGTATCAAAAAATGTGTCTCCAGGCTATAAGAGGCAAGGAGCAACACTGAAGTCGAATGTTTCTATCAGTACATCCAGCTCCAAAATAAATGTTATGAAACTGGCTTTGGTGTGATTAAATTTTATCTTACTGCTGCATCAGTATTGAAAATATGATTTTGTTAGTTCTGTATTTATACATCAGAGGTAAACTGACAAACTCTCACAATATTGGAGACATGATTTTTCTATTATATCTTATTCTACTTATTCACTGGATCTGGTATTTTGAATTGAAGGTTATTATCTTGATTCTTGAGATACCCCTCCATTAACCTAAGAAAAAAGCACTAAGACATCTAGGCTGTTTTGTGGGACTGTGTGCTCTGTTTTCTCTTTCAAGTAATTACAGTTACTTGTGACTTTTTATTTCTCAGTTCAACAGCAGCCTTGGCCCTCTATTTAGTCTAAAAGCCTTCAGCATTTAGTAAATGCTAGTGCCCCTGGACTCAGCACTAGTGAGGTCACATCTCAAGTTCTATATTCAGTTTTGGGCCCCTCACAACAAGAAAGCCACTGAGGAGCTGCAGTGTGGCCAGAGAAGGGCAACAGAGCTGGAGAAGGGTCTGGAGCACAAGTCGGATGAGGAGCAGCTGAGGGAGCTGGGGGTGTTCATCCTGGAGAAAAGGAGGCTCACTAAAACCACCTGAAAGGAGGATGTAGCCAGTGGGGTTCAGCCTCTTCTCCCAGATAACCAGTTACAGGACAAGAGGAGACTGCCTTTAGTCATGCCAAGGGATGTTTAGATTGGATATTAGCAGAAATTTCATCATGGAAATCAAGCACTGGAACAGGCTGCCCAGGGAGTCACCATCCCTGGACATATTTTTAAAAAGTATAGATGTTTCATTCATGGCCTTGGCAGTGCTGGGTTAGTGGTTGGACTCAATGGTCTTGGAGAACTTTTTCAACCTTAGTGATTCTTTGAATCCATGGTTAAAATTCAGGACACACCTAAGCTGTTCTGAAATTAATCCTGCTCAGGGCAAAACTCTGACTTGAGGACAACATTTTCTTAGATATTAAACTCACTCTGTTTTATTTGGCTAAAAAGTACAGACCATTACATAATCCTATTATTTTTACCAACTATGTGCATTCCTTGAGAAGAGCATTAGAGAATAACACCCAGTGACTGCATAGTCACATTTTTATTTATTACCACAATAAGGTAAAGTCAGGTAAAGACAGAATGGAAAAAGACATAAAATAGACTAGGATAGCATTGAATAGGATAGGCCAAGCCAGGCCAGGCAAGGCCAGAACTAGATTGTCCTCCATTTGGTTTGATATACCTGTAATTTGATTCTTGCAATGTTTCAAAGGGATCTGAACACTTCTAGCTTTGTTTCTTCAGAAGTCAACTTAGTAATTTACACAGATCCTAAAACTGGCAGTGTATTTTCCAGCTGGCTACTTGGCTCAAATCCAGGTCACTCCTTAACATAAAATTATAGCTATTTCATGACAGATGCAAAAGGACTCTGTTGCTCTTAGACCAGATCTCAACAGCTTGTAACTTACCACAAAGACTAGTACCTTGTTTGTACTTGCAATAATTATGGAAGGGATTGAGTGGTGTCTGGATTTATTCTTTGCCTTTTTTATATTGCTTCTCAGTGTCACAACTCAAAGTCCACCAGTATTTATCAGATAATGGTTTTTTGCACAAAAAATAAAAGTTTATTTTTAAATAATACTTGTTTCCATCCTATAAAGAAGCTTTCTTATTTACCTACATTTCATGATAATCTAATGAATAAATCTTCGCTCACTACATCTCCCTCCTGTGATTTACAATATTTAATATAGGTAATAACAATGTTGCTATTCTTGTTAAAAAGTTAGAATTTCTTAGCTTTCTCTGTTCATAAATCCTCCCTTTCTTTGCCTGATGTTTCCCCAAGCTTCTCTGCTGCCTTTATTTGGAAGTCAATTTGGCAAAAAGCAAAGGGTGGGAGTGGAAAGACGGGGATAAAAAACCTAGAGGTTATTTAATTTGACAACCTGACCTTCGTGGTGAGGCACAAAACACAGCTCTAGTATGATCCCTAAAGGGTCTTCTGAAGGCTTTAGCAGCAGAAAGGCTGGATGCTTTCCTGCATCTTGAGGTATCAAAGAAAATTGAATAAATCTTGTCTTCTATTTTGCCCCTAAAAACTGGCTTTCTCAGAAGCCTTGCCAGCATCCAAATAGCTGCCTGATGAGTTTAAACAGTATAAAGTGCAGATTACTTGCCTTATGTTAAAATCACCTGCTGTTCTATTATTCCATGCCTAAAAATATCAGTCAGCCTGTGCATATTCTGCTTTCCAACAGATTTACAAGGAAGCTGACAAGGTACCATGTAGTTAGTGACTTCTAGCACACCTTAAAACCCTCAGCTGGCTTTCATATTCAAACACCCCAACAGCTCCCAGATATTTCAGACCTTCCAGAACCAAACACATGGTTAATGCAGAAGGATGTTTATGGGGGTTTTTCCTGTTTCTGGTTGTTGTAATGCTGAGTTACTTTGTAGGTGGCTGATAAAGGAGGCTGCCTTCAAGAACACCTGACCCTTTCAGACAAATGTTTGCTGTGGTTGTGCAGGTAAGACCTGTCAACACAGGCACAATTTTTGCTTTTGGGGTTTTTTCCTCCAATCCCCATAAAAGTGGAGAGAATCCTTGTGCTTTAATTTCTCTGAGTTTTGACTCAAGCACCAGTCACTTCCTCTCAGAGGGTGAAAGCAAGTGGAAGATCTTTTGGCAAGGTGGGATTTACCTTGTTTGACATATTAGCTTTGAGTTTTTCCTATAGTATGAGGTATGGCCCTAACTTATGAAGGATAAAGAATAAATTATCTGAGGGATAATTTAATTTCATATTTACTATTCTGTCTTTAAATTATAAGAACTTTAATATCCTAAGAGAGTGTTCTAGTTGAGACTTGACACACAAAGAAAATATATATAAAATTATGTAAAACCAAAAACAAACCACCACTATTGACTCTTTCTGATAAAAGGGAAGCAGAGTATGACTTTAATCCAGAAAAACAAAATGTGTTGGAGAATAGAAGGTGACTTAGGATTAAAAATGATTCAAATATAAACTGTCAGCTGAAAAAACAGTCCAAATTAAACTTTCTGATGCTTAGAGACAGCACCCTGCCTAATTGGGCATGTTGTCTTTACCCTGCTGAGACACTGAATTCAGACATCTTTAAAAGCACATGTTCACAGCCACGAGCTAAGGTTTCAGTGAAGAGACTGAATATCAGAGAGGAGCCAGTGTCCATTTAGACATCTGTCTTCTTGCAGACCACACAGGCTCATTGAGTCGTTTTGTTTTGAGTCACATAGAGAGTATTTACAATTTGATAGTTTAATCTTATTTTTCTGAGCTGTTGGAATGCTTCATGTCAGCATTGCTACCAGTTACATCCAATAGATGCAGGAATTGCAGCACAGGAGGGGTTAAATAACCAGTCCACCACTGATCACAGACTAGAATAAACTGCAATCCCCCTGCTTTTCAAGCAAGTTACAGAAATCTTGTTATCTGTATAAAGTCAGGGCTTATTTGCCACAGCCACCTCCTCCCTCACTCTCTTCCTGACATGTCATTCCCATTCCTGTGAGATTCTGGTCAGATTTTTTTAATGACTGCTAGCCACAAAATTAATCTGTTGTTTCCCTGGTGAATACTTCTACAATTTTTATATCCTCTTTTATATTGACTTCTACTTTTTGTATCTTATATTTGTATCACCTGCATATGCACACACAACATGAATGCATCATGTATGTTTTGTGGTGTATCTGTAACCTGGGGCTCATCAGAAGTGTGTGCTGTGTCTTCATCTCTCATAAGATCAGGGCTGCAATGGACCTGCTACCAAAGGCAGATGAAACACATGTTGGACTGGCAAATTGTAATTACTCATTTGCTGAGAATTGGAGGGATTTTTTAATATTGGAAAAATGAGAATTCCAGCATGGACCAGATTTCAGTGTTCACCAATATATTAATCATGTGCTCAGCTTCAGCACACGTTTTCTTTCCCAGATTTTAGGATCAGGCCCTAGGTTTCTATGGTGAACTTGTGCTGGACCCACAGACAGATTATTTGTTAAGCAGACACAGCTCCCGTGCCTGGAACAGATGAGTATTAATTTCAGGGATAATTAATCTACCTGTTTTCTCTTTCAGGGTTTTAGTTACCTTACATTGTCAATCATTCTCCAGTTTCGAATGAGCCAACATGGTGTTTACCAAGGCTCTTGAGACTTAGCATGGAAAATGAGCGGAGTTATTTTGATTCATTGTTGTAACAGACTAGAAACTTCTCCTCTGTTTTTAGAAACATTTACCAGAGCAGCTGAAAAATGATTTTTCAAAATACTATTGCTACAGCCATGGGATTAGGTCTTGGGTTTAACCCAGAACATCCTCTACACCACTTACACCCCCTTCTCTAATTCTCCTAATCTCTGCACACACACAAAAGAATGTTAAATGATCTACAGTGACTGGGTTTTTCTTTTCTCTTAGGGGAAAATTTCAATCTAAACCAAACCTATCCTGTGTAGTACATTACCATCAGTATGACTTTCTATTTGTTAAAGTTGGCACAATTAGAGGTGGGGAATTATCAGTGAGAATGACCTGAGTATTTTTTTGGTTCTAACAGCAGAAAGACTTCTGCTACAGATCACTAAGGAGTTAGCCTTATTTTCATGCAGCTTTCCTCTTTTGTATAAATTTAAAAGCTGGACAGTTTCTCAAAATGGTGCCATTTTCTCTTAAGATGCTTAATATGGAGCAAATGTACATTTTTTAAAATATCAATATATAAGCTGCCATTAAAAAATTGAAACATTTCCTTCTTCTTACCTTCTTCTGGGTACTCTGTGTGCCTTGTGATGTAAATTATTTTATTTTCTTTCTGTCTGAGCTGCTGACATGTTTGTAGGGAGATAAATGAAGCTCAAAATGTGCCTCTGTAATTAGAAGCATCGAGATGAACCTGGGGGAAGTCTTAGCTCCAAGAAAGATGTTTACATTCTGATGTTTTCTCCCCTAAATCAGGACACAAGCCAGTGCTGTGGTGTCAGATACTGCCACACACATATAAATTTTGCCTTATGGTCAGTCCCTAGGAAATAAAGTACCACACACAGCGAATCATGTAATCTATAAGGTATTCATGAAATACCACCTACATCTTCTGGAGAATGTGGACCTCAAATGCCATTGGAATGGGACTGTGTAAAGACAGAGACAGTTAAATAAACCCCTGCATCATCCAGCCACTCTTAACTGTAGGAAGAGCAAGCTGAGCTTCAGGCCACGATTGCTTTTCTCTCATCCTTCGTTTTCCTCCATGCTAATAATGAAAGCAGGATGTAGGGGACTCATTTTTCACTCGTTGACATCCCCTGTCTTTTTTTTTTTTTTCTCTAAAAATAAAGACAACAGAGGCTTGATTTCACAGAGGGTACATCTGTGACTGTAAGCCCACGCTGCACATGCAAAATGAAAATGTGCCAAGAGTTGTTCAAAATCTGAGATTTTTTTAGTTGTGTAACTTTCTATTCACTGATCACCTGAAGCTTAAGCATCTCTTTACATTTATCCCCAAACCCCATGGACCTAAACTAGATGATAACTGTAGCAATTTTTTTGCACGTTAGAAGTAAATGTAAACAGGAGTCAGTTTTCAGGAGAAAACTATATTTTATGCTGATTTATCACCTGCAGAATTATGTTCTCAAATAAATGGAGGTGGGTATCTGCAAGCTGGGGGCTACAACTTCTGTCCAGCTGCTGTAATTAACAGCAATTTCTGCAAATTCCCACAGTTACATAAAAAGGCAAAAGTATACTTGCCCTGCAGCAGTCAGCAGAATTACAGAAATCTACCCAAATTCCATGGGAGGCCTTTGTTAGCTGACAAGGTAACTTTCAGGTATCTTTTACAAAGTCTTTATGCCTTTGTTTTCATTCCAGAATATGACTGCATGCCACTAGGGTTGTCAGCATTAGCAATTCACTCTGTTGGGTGAAATTTCCTCAGTAATGTGTAAAATAAATGTTGTGCTATGAAAACACTGCCCACTTAAAAAGTCATCTTAGGCAAGGTTCACCTCTCTCTGAAGAATATACTGATTTTATTTAATTACCTACCATGTTTCAAAGCAAAATAGTTTCAAAATTTTTTCAAATGTTGTTCCAATTAGAGGAAAATTTGTAATGCCAACCAGTGCAAAATGTGTAAAGATTAATATTTTTATTTTCAACACATTAAATTGTTTAAATGGCATAAATAAGTTGTAAAAAAGTTTGCTTTATTCTAAAAGGTAGTGGTGATGTAGAGAAGTTTCCCAGGCTGCCTTCAGAGGCTGCACTTTTTTAAGTTGCCATGATTTACTCAAGTTTCCTGTTCTGCAGCTGATGCTACAGATGCGAAGCAAAAAACAAACAAACAAAGAGAACACACAAAAAATCCCCCAACCCAAAACAAAACATCTGAACCCTATACCCCCCAAAAAAACATTGTAGCTCCCTCATACCTTGTTAAGTTTCTGGTTTTGGTTGCTTAGCCTTATACCGATAAGACTAAAGACATTGATCAGCAAGAGGTCATAACTTTCCTTAAAAAAACTCAGAACCACTCAGAAAATTTACTTCAAAAATAAAACCAACAAAACCAGAGACCAGGCATACAGACATTTTGGGGAAAAAACATGCAAAACAATGGTATATATTCATCATTGCACCTCTCATCACTTTCTCAGGTTTTGCCCACTGATTTTCCTCTTCATGTAACATCTGACATCCCAAACCACTGAGAAACTGCACATGGTTTTTCAAAACATCAGAACCCCCTTAACCTGCTGCAAAAATTTCTCTGCTTTTCCCTAAAAGGGGAATTTCACTGTAAGATTTATGGGCCAGAATGGCAATATTTAACCCCAGAGGAGTAACATATTTCAGATGCTGAAGTCCTTGTGCAGAGGCACAGCTGGCAGCTTTATGCCCTTAACGTGAGCAATAGCTCATTTTCCAGCAGGATGTACAGCTGGCAGTGGGTGACATGCAGAGGCAAACACAGAACTGGTGTCCAACCACAAGGACTGCCAAAGTGACAGACTTCCAAGCTCTGATATTTTTATGAACATAAAAAAAGAGTTTGGGGAGCATTGCTGCTGGTTGCGGTGCATTTTCCTATGTTCTTTGCATCTGGATTTATAGACATGGAAGGAACAACTTTGGTGGTAAAACAGCAAGAAAGGCATGTGTAATTAATGCATTTCAAACACCCATCAGGTAACTTTAGGTAGGTGGCTGGGGTGGGAACATCATGGGGGAGTGAGCTGAACATCCAAACAAGTCTGGAACCAACATTTTGCTACCTTCAATTGAAAAACCTACCCCATGCTCTTGTAGATAAAGCTACACAATACCATGAGTTATCACATATTTCTACACCCAGAAAGTACATTTCTCCCCTTGTCACAGAACTTTATAGCTTACTTCTGCTGTACAAAGGGACAAAGTTGAGATTTTTCTTTCACTCATTCAAAATTAGGATTGAACTTTAGCTAGTAATCAAAGGTGAAACCTTCATTATTCTGAATCGGTCTTATGATTATAAGGTTATTTATACCCATTGAAAGTCATCTCACCTAACTTGGGATTTGTACAGTGCAGTCATGTACATTAGTTCAGGTTATCTGAGGCCTCTTCAGGGGAAGGAGGATTTATAACAAATATTTTTAGCATACAACCTTTTGGATTTGTTTTGAACTTCTCCTTCTTGAGAAAAGCTACTGTTTCTTTCCCTTGATGCTGAGGGTCATCTAGACAGGTAGCTCAGATGAAATGGCCAGCAGTCTGTGTGACACCAACCCTGAAGGGGACTTCTTCCTATAGAAGGAGGACAGAGCAGTTGGCATCACTCTTGTAGTGCTGCACATCTTCTTGACCAACAAAGGTGCAGGAAAATCATCTCCAGAAGCATTAGCACTATACTCTCTAACTTTGTGATCTCTCTTTGACATTTAGGATCTTACTGAGAAGACACTTGAAGTCTTCTTGCTTTCTTGTTGTGTGTTGGCTCAGTTGTTAGGGTTTGGTTGTGTTTTTGTTTTTTTCCCAAGCTGCTTCTGGGACTGCCAGCAGCAAATCATCCAGCCCTGCTATTTATAGTAACGGAGGTAAAAATCATTTCAAGAGTGGAGCACAACTTCAGATGGAGGCAATTGAGAGTCATTGAACCCAGCAGCTGTGCAGCTGCGTCACCAAAACCCTCACGCTGCCCAATTATTTTCCTTGGCAACTGCTTCCTTTAAGAACTTGTTTTTTCCTGACTATGCCTCAGTTGGCTGTTTGTGAAGGCCTGGCTAGTGTTTGTTGAAGAAAGAAAGAGCAAGAAGTTGCTTCTGTTATTCTCCAGAGATCTTTATAGGGAAAAGGCTGTTTAATATTGACATATTCTCACAGTCTCTGGGGGAGAGAGACAGGGAGGGGAAGAGGAAGGGGGGATGGGAGGGGGGCACTGTCTGACCTTTCTCCCCAGAGGATAAAAATCAAAAGAGAAAAAACCCAAATATATCTTTTCTTTTGTTTTTTTTGTTTGTTTGTGACTGTTGCAGACTGAACTTCCTCTCCTGTATCCATGTTCTGCTCTCCCTGAGCACTAGTTCCCTGCTAGAAAATACAATCTGCATTTTTGAGTATAAAAATGCTAGATCACATTTTCTCTAACGTTTGACAGAAGACAGAGAATTGGACCAACCAACAAGGTCTCCTAAGCAACTCTGCCTTAACTGACAGTGGATTCTTCTTTCTGCCTCGTTTTACAGCCCATGGCATCACCTGCAAAGTTCTTCTACAGCAAATGTCCACCAAGCTGTTCTGCTGACACTAGCACTGGGAAAGCCTGGATAAAAGACCAAGTCTACTATTTACAGAACAGCAAAGTTGCAAAAATAATCTGCAACTGTTGGAATAAGGATCAGAATAAACACAGACCTGGAGGCTTTCTCTGGGTACCCCCAATTAAATGAAGATTATAGATAGCCAAGTAAATAAGGGGAATAAAATAAAATAAACATGCTAAACACCCTTTTCCTTCCCTTTTTAAGTCCTCTTCCTACTTCAAAGCAATCCTCAGACTTTAGTGGGCACACTAAAGTGAGCACAGAAAGCACGCCCACACTATCCATACACACCCTCCCTGGGGTAAGCCCTCAGCCTTGTGTGTCTACAAACACCAGTTCCTGCCTGGTGGTGCCTAAGCAGAGCCAGCACTACCTTCTATATCCTGCAGTGTCTTGTGGTTAAATAAACTTCTCATCAACCCAGTGCCTCAGTATTTTGCTATGGACTTGAAACGCTCAGCACAGCACTCCGGACTTCAGAGCTTGGGAAGAAAGAAATAAAAATTCCTCCTTCTTCCTGATCTCTGCTAAAACAACAAAGCCTCAAGCAAGAAACAAGCAGTCAAAACAAACTTAAAAGAGTGTGGGGCCGCTGTCTGGGCTGTATGGAGGTATGGAGCAGTTGGTGCCATTGGAGAAGGGCAAACAGAGCAGCTGCTACAGAGGGCAAAATGCAGAGGTGTGAAAAGGCCCTGTGGCATGCTGTGGGAAGAACTTTACACGGAATAACTGAGGCAGAGGCAGTCCCAGGACATGTACAGAAAGGAGGGACTGTCAGCTGCTGTGTGGTTGTGCAGAATGTACACAGCAGCACACACTGAGCAGGCTGTGCAGAACAGTGGCCTTGCACTGATTTGCTGTGTGATCATTGATGTTCCCTGATAATTAGTATTTCTGCTGCCCTTTCAAGACTTTTTGGATCTCCACAGGCCAAGACTCCTGGAGTTGCAGCAGATACAAGTGCTGGACCATGAGAGTGCTCTGGACAACACAACAGCTACAGCCTACAAACCACAAGCTTGCTGTTACACATAAGTGCAAAAGCTTTGCAAATCCTGAGGCTCCTGCACCTCTTGTATCATGTCCAGTTCCTTTACAGGTACTGGATTCCCTGTAAGGGAAGGGATTCCCTTGTTTTCCCTTGTTTGCAAATACAAAGTGCCTCTCTCTCTCCTCCCAGTGATGTTTTTCAGCTGATATCACAGGTACAAATGTGTTAGAGCACTCCCATAGTGGGGGAGCAGGGAGTTACAAATAACCAGCCATCAGAGTAGCTCTGTGGGGCTCAGGGAGGATGACAAAGTGTGCGGCACACTGACTACAGCCTAAAGGTTCTCTGTCCATTACTGGCTCCTCTTGGGGAGAGTCACTGGTGTTTTGGGATGTTACCCATCCTATCCTGCTCTGAGGGTACAGAGTGATAAGGTGCCATCCCTGCAGAAAGGAGGCTTCAGGTATTTGGCAGCTGTACAGCAGCCTGGCCCAGTGTCACACCCATCTAGTTATATAAAAGAAAGTAACAGACATACCTTCTTTTCTTTTTTTCCTAAGGATATGGTTATTTTATATTTTGTGTTTTTTCTTGTTTCCTGCTCCACCCATACCTTGTCTCCCTAACAGCCACAATTTCTGTTTGTGAATGATATTTTATTGTGCATGATGTGGCCTCATTCCTGTTTTGAACCAAACACTGAGCCTGGAAAGTTGTCATTACCTTGCTCAGCTTCACAGCAGGCACAGGCAAGCAGGACAGGTGAGAGGGAGCTCCCCCACAGGGCTTAGTTTGGGTAGGGCTGAGCAGCAACCACTGACAACCTTGCTGGGCTGCAGCATAGAAGTGTCCTGAAATACTCCTGTCTTTTGTATTGTAACTGGGGGTCTCTCTCTTTCCTTATTTTGCTGATTAGGCCTTGCAGAAATAATGAGGTCAATGACCACTTTGACTTGAAAAAGCTGTAGCTGCCAGTCCATTTGTTCTGAGAAATCGAGATCACACTGGTTTTTTCCTAAGAGACACAGCCAGTAACTGCTTACAAAAGAAAGACTGCCAGAATATTTTGTTTTAAAGAGACATCAACTGCCATTTTACTTTTCTTTTATCCAAGAAACAGAGATATCAATTTTGGGTCATAAACTTAATGCTAACTGCTGGCATCAGGAGATGCTGACTCTATCTTTGAGTAATTACTTTTCGCAGTTCTGGCCGATGTCAGGGGGACAAGTGGAAATTAATAAAGTCTACTCATATCTCAGCAGACAAGGGTCACACCACAGCTGAAATGACACAGATGCTCCTGCAGCCAAAGGGAATGACAATATTTTTTTTCTAAAACGCCTCAGCTGACCTTTGTTACCTCGGAGGGAAATCTGCCACCGTGCAGAAGCACTTGCAGACCATTGGATGTGATGTGTGAGTTCATCAAGGTTTTCAGAGACAGTTCATAAAAACTGGGAACTGCTGGTAGAATGCAACATTTTTTGATGAATAAGGAAATAGCCTTTCACTCCCCACACAGTGACTTGATTTAAAGCCCAAGGCATTTGGCAAGCACCAACAACAGTGTTTTCAATTTTTAATACTGCTGTGTCACTTCCAGTCTCTATCCAATATTGCTGCACTAGGACTTTTTTATGCAATTTATTTCAAAAATCAACAACTTGTTAACTGGGAGACAAAAAAGCTTCCCTTACTGTAAAAGAAGCTAATCACTCTCTGGGTTTTTGCAAGCCTGGATGCTAAGGTTGTGTCTTAACATAAAGGAATTGCAATGTTCAACAGGTACAACTAAGCATTGTTTGTTCCTGGCAGGAAAACAGCTCTTTGTTTAGTGACAGCAGGGCGGTGAAGCCATCATTACAGGCACACCACGTTTCTGTGATGGAAAGTAACACTATTCATTTTTAAGAGGAAGGTAGTCTACCCATCTCTGAACTGTATGGTTGCAGTCCCAGCCAGGCAGCAAGGAGGAACAGATTGCACTTTTCCATGCCTGGCATTGTACAAACCTGAAAATGCAAGGCTTGTCACACGTGAGTTAGCATAAACAGAAAGTCTAGGCATGATGGCGACCTCCAGGGAACTGCTCCAAAGATTAATTCCTTTCTGCATCAGTGTAACAGACACGAGAAACAGGTCTAGAACTTACAGCCTGGTGTGGAAAATGCTCCAGATAGAAACACTCCTCTGCCTCTTTGGGAACTGAAGCAATATTCACCAAGGGAGAAGATACTTGTTTGGTTTGGGGTATCTAGGAGATCTGGATTTAGCTCTTTGCAATTTCTCTCCTGGGTTTATTACACAGAAGTCTCACAGACTCAAGCATTAGGGTTACTGGTGCTTCCTTTCTGCTTCTCATCACGTACAGGGAGAGCTGAGGTCAACAGGACCCCAACTTGATACTCTCTAAGTGAAATCAAAGCACAATTCATAAATATGGAAAAAAACAGTGTAAATGAATGACTCGTGTGCAAAGCATTTCTAAACATAGAATCTAAATAAGGGCAGAATAATTATATCATAGGGATGCAAAGGGTTTTCATAACATCAGGGCCAAATTTTCAGTCTCTTGGGAAAGCCTATTCCAGTCAGACAGAAGAAGCAGGGAAGACATACTTGTTTAAAAAGAGGTTCACATCAACACATTCTTTTGTGTAAACTTTAATCTCCTTACAGTAGAAACATACACAGTCAAAGCCAAAAGTAGTGTAACAATTTTACAGCAAAGCTTATCAGTAAAAAAGCAAAACAAGTTTGTATCAAATTCTTAAAAAACTGTGCACTTTCTCAAACTTAACTTTGTTCAGCACATCGTTTTGATTTATATATAAGGCATTAATTCTATAAGAATCATTTACTATATTCCAAAAATCGCATGACCTAGGTGTAACACTCTATAGCCTGATATCATTTTTGTTCCTTTCAATATTTACAGATTTCATCTACCTGCATCAACATGGAGCACAGAAGCACTAGGAACAAATACAAGCTTTGCCAATAATAGGTTCACATTGAAAAAGTTACATAAAAAAAAAAAGCTCAATTTTGCATCGCAATACCTTGGGTCTGCTGCAGCCATGACTGCAGTTTAAGAATAATTCCCCCTTTCATATATTTCCCAACTTCCAGTAGTATTTGGATCTTTCAAAATGCAGAACTGGATCTGCCCTGAATCTGCAGGTACAGGAAGCGGGACCCATTTCTACCAGCTACCCAAAATTTGTTTGTTTTTCTCCTCCTCCCCAGAACACAGTTCTTAAATTTCTTTGAAATTTAAATCTTCTATAAATGGCATCTTTGAAGTCATTCTAGCTACTATGTACAGAAATGGCTCAGGCAATTAAGTTAGTCCACCTTGTCATTAGTCAACAGGAAGTATAATTACTGTAGCTGTAAAGGAGGTATCTAGTGTTCCAGAATAAGTGAGTTTAATTATGGTGAGAGCTTCCTCAATTCTATTTACATGACAACTTCAGGCTCAATGTTAAATAGCAAGTCATCATTTCCTCTTCGAACTTCAAGTAATAGAGGTGATTCATTCATCACAGCCTCCTGCAAGTCACTGGAGGTCACCAAGGGACGCCCATTGACTTTCACAATAATATCTCCATCTTGGATCCCTCCTCTGCAAAGACAAGACAATGGCAGTAAGGATGAATTCAATGCAGAGGAAAAGCACAAAGGCTATTCAGCATCTCTTTTGCAAGTGCAATAAATTTTTATTTGTTTTAGGTTTCCACTGAAGGGAAATTCCACCCTTCTGACTGTGAAAGAATAACAGGTACCACTTGCTAAATGCAGAATACGGCTCAGGTTACTTCACTGAGGATTTTCTTCTTAAACAACAAAAACAATTTTCTCATGTCTTCTACAAAACTACAGCAAGTGAGAAACAGAAAAGACTTTTATTCCTTACTGACTCACTTTACTCAGTCCATTTGCAAGGTTATGCTTTTATGCCATCAATATGTATTTCAAGCACTGAAAATTAAAACCTCAATATTTCCAGAAAAGCAAAGTGCACCAGCTACAGTATTGAGAAATTATTTTTCTTTTGCTGTTAAAATGTAATCCTGGATAGCTGCTTTTATTACTTTTGCTTTTGATTTTCCTAAAATAATTTTTAGAAATATTTATTTTGAAGCTAGCCTCTTCCTGTAAGATTAAGCACTGTCTCAGGTAACAGCTCTCACAGTGCTTTATGTCAATGCGATTCTGTTTCCTGCTTAAAATTAATCCAAGTTTCTGTTTATTAATATTCAACATACTTCACAAAATCCCTCAAATAAGTTCATTGTATTTGGGGTGTTTGTATTTGGCTAGTGTTTCATAATGTCATTAAAGGTTGTAGTGAGGTGGGTGGCAGGTTCTTTTACCAAGTAACAAGTGACAGGACAAGAAGAAATGGCCTTAAGTTGTCTGAGGGGAGGTTTAGATTGGATAACAGGAAAAACTCCTTCACAGAATTTTCTAACACTGCAAGAGGTTGCCCAGCAAAGCAATGGTATTACCATCCCTGGAGGTATTGAAAAGATGGGTAGAAGTGGCACTTAAGGACAGGGTTTACTGGTGGCCTTGACAGTTCTGGGTTCATGGCTGGACTTGATGATCGTAAGGATCCTTTCCAAACTAAATAATTCCACAATTTAAACAGTTCTGAAATCCTTCATTTTTGTAAATGTGGGAATCTTAGCACAAGTATTTTAAACCTCAAGGCACCATTTTTAATTGTTTAAATGCAGATCAAGCCTAGTATGAGAAAATACTTCAACATAAAAAGAAATATTACCTTCTAGTATCTCTTTGGAGATTTATGGTGAAGAAAATAATGTGCTCTACCTACCTATGAGAAGGTGAGTTTGGAACAACTTCGTGTACATAAATTCCACTTCTGACATCAGGAAAATCAGCATTACTGTGCTTCAGTTCCTCCACCAAGCTAAAAGAAGAACAAATTATACAGAATTTGATTGCACTACAAAAGCAGAAGCAATCAAGTATTCTTATTTATTTAAAATTTTGTAACAAAAAATAAAGGAATTAACAATCATTTGTTTGTTGTTCTGTGATGAAAATGTAGGAGATTTGAACTTGAATTAAATACCTAGATTTTAAGAGAGGCAAAACCACTTGCCTGTGCAAAGTGTACTAAACTTAATGGTCTTGTACATCTCCAGCAAGAATCCGACCTTATCTCTTTGTAGCAGTAGCACAGAGGGCCCTGGACATGAGCACAAGGACAGGAGCACTCTGTCCCAGGTGCTGTACAGGGAAAAAAGACATTTCTGCTCAAAGAATTAATGCTGGTGACAGGGCAGAAATTGGCTAACTATTTTGCAAGTCATTCCTTATTTGTCTTTATCTAGAACAATAGAGCTTTTGATAATTCCAGCCAGCAGATAGATCAGAACTGGAAACTTGAGTTTCCTCAAGATTGCTTCAGGAATTGTTTGTGCATCACTTTCTAAGGAAATACAGGAACCCGCTGCAAAATAGAGGCTCTACAAACATCCCCTCATTTCAGAGGTGATGATATCATTTCAGGTCTGTGTACAGTGTGGGTTAAAACCTATTTCTAGACAGAAGAGATTTTAAACCAAGAATGGATTACTCCGCTGTCTGCCATGAAAAACTGGGGTCCCACAGAAGGAAATCAAGCCAAAATGGCTGCACACAGCTTCTCTTCATTTGGTTTTATACTGAGGAAGCTAAGAATCAAATAATTAAAGCAAACACAAAAAGGGAAGTGGTCTTTTTCTGAAAACAGGCCTGCAGACATCTAACATGGCTTCATTAGATGCCACAATAGCATTAAAATCTCACATTGTGCTCACAATTATGCAGAGAAACATTCTGAATTTCTCACCATCAGTGATGTTAATGTCATTACACTGATTCATTCCAGCTGAGGATCTGACCCTTCAGGGAGGACTGCAGGAGTTTAACTCAAGAAAAAAAGATGGCTTTACTACAACCCCAGCTGGAAATTGTCTTGTTTAATTTTGCAGTCTACTGCCACATTGGAAACATGCCAACTGCTGGGAAAGAACATCAGCATAAGAGCCCTCATTTATTATCTAGGAATATATCTAGGTAATGGCAAGACACAAAGCAATGTAAGAGGGGAAAGCAGCAAAGAGCCAGAGGAGGGTGTTCATTTCTGGCTTTGTTAACGTGGAGACACAAAGCTTTAGTTTGGCACTTTAGTAATTCTTTCTAGTTAATGGTTAGCACCAAAGCTCACACCATATGGCCTCCCCTGGCACTAATAAAATACCACCAAACTCTCTGTCAGCTGATCTGTCATTGGCACTCAAAGTCACCTGAAAGCAGCATTTTCTTTAAATGTCACCTAAAACCTGGTCTAACTCCAGATGCCCTTGTCAAGATCCAAAATTTGTGTTCAGGCTTTTCCTAATTTTCCTCAGCTATCAGCAGGACATCCACCACAATCAGAATTTAGAGAATTTCCAGGTCTCAGAACATAGATTTCACCAGTATCATTAAAACGCCTGCAGATTTCCTAGAAGCCAATGTTCACTTCTGGATTCTCTGGAGATTTGTAACAAAGGCTGAATGAAGTTCTGAACCACTGCTGACCATATCTGGTGTGCAGGAACACACAATTACCTTTCCAAGATACTTACGCAGGTGTTATTGTCAGCATTCTGATGCCAATGAAACGTTTTTTCCCATCTGAAAGGAACACAAAGGATAATTAGGAAATTTAGGCAAACATTGACAAAAATAGCTGCTCTAATGACCAAAAATACCTGAAAATTAAAACAGAATGTATCAGATTTTAACAAAAGCAAACAAAAATCACACACATCTATAATAAGTTATTTTTTTAATTCTGATTAGCCTTGGTGTACAGAATCACAATCCCTCTCCCTGCAACTAAAGGTAAGAGAGAAATCTCATTTACACTCCATAAGAGTTTTTCCTTCAGGAAATTCAGGAAATTGCTGTGATCTAGTATCACATGCATTCAGTAAATGGAAAATGTCATAACCAACTACCATTTAATCTGAAACTGGTCAAGACAATTTAATCATATGATGTTCTCATTAAAATAGAGAAACGGGATCTAAACAAATTTAAATTTCCACCTTTCAGAGAAAGGGCAATCAAAAGACTCATACTGATTATAATGCAAATGGCTTGTTATTTCTACCCCAAAGAATAAAAAGCAAGTTTAAAAAAACCCCAAAACATGCAGACTTATGCCAAAATGATCACAAAAACACTCAGAGGGCTGGAGCACCTCAGATATGAAGATGGACTGAGGGAGTTAGGGCTGCTCAGCCTAGAGAAGAAAAGGGGGCTTATAAGACAGGACAAAGAGCAATGATCTCAAACTTAAAGAGGGTAGATTGGCAGTAGGTAGAATTTTTTCTCATGAGAGTGGTAACACATTGGAACGTGTTGCCCAGAGAAGTGTTACATGCCCCAGCTCTTAACTCTCGAGGTCAGGCTGGATGGGGCTGAGCAGGCTGATGTAGTGAAAAATGTGTCCCTGATCAGTGCAGGGGGGTTGGACAGGGCTGTGAGCAGCCTGATGTAGTGAAAGGTGTCCCTGATCAGTGCAGGGGGGTTGGACAGGGCTGTGAGCAGCCTGATGTAGTGAAAAATGTGTGCCTGATCAGTGCAGGGGGTTTGGACTAGATGACCTTTACAAGTCCCTTCCAATCGAAACTGTTCTATAATTCTATGATTCGCCAGGACTCTGTGGAATTTTAAATGGGGAGAAGTCACTCCTTTAGGAAGAACACCACATTTCTGCAGTTGGCTTTTAGTAAGTCATAACATTGCACAGCTGTCTTAAGAAAAAAAAAAATGCTGTTTGATGACTTCCTGAAGTGAGTGCTGCAGTACTCAGTTATATCCGGCATGAAACAATATTTCCCCTCACTTGTTCCAGTACAACTGCTTCACAAGATCTTTGAGTTTCTCCAGATTCTCATATGAGGAAAAAGGAGACATACACAGTCTTCTCTAGCTCTTATTCTTTCCAAGAAAAATGCTCCCAAGTAAAGGATTTAGTTCTGAATATTACATGTGCCCAATATTCCCATCAGGGTCACTGAAAATGTTGATTACTAAACACTGGATTTACTACACTCTGAAAAATCTTGCATCCATAATTGTTATCCCTACTTTGCCCTGAAATGTTTGTCTCTCCTCTATTTTAAAGTAAAACTAGCAAGATCAAAATCAACTATAGTAAGAGTATCAAGAACTTCAGTTGCTCAATTTAGAAGTCTGAAGAGCTTTGGCCATGACATGAACTAGCTCAGAGTGCTCCTCCAGTCCTCATGGCAGAAATGTAATTTTTCACTTTTAAAAAATATTCAGGCATGATAATTCTCCCACCTGAAAATAATACCCTTGTCCATGCAATGTGGACAGTTAAATAATAAAATTCTCTTCATAAAACACATCAGTGACAGCACCTCTGGTGACAGTTTTCTCTTTGCATTAAACAGTTTGATGCTGGCCATTGCCTGTGTGAGGCAGAAATTTGCAGAAGCACAAAGGATATTCTGGAGCCTGAGTTAGGAATGTTTACATGAATGAAAAATGAAAATAAAAGAAGAGACAAAGGAAATTAACTTGAAAGAAAAAGAACAGCAAGAATAAAAACCACAGGAGAAATGGCACTGTTGATAAAGGATTACTTCCCCAGTGGCTAATGATATATGTAAACATAAAGCTTTACAAAAAAAACCAGATCTTGTAACTACAGCCTTATTCCTAATGAAAATTCTAATTCTATCTTCAACTTTGGGCAGGTTGGGGTTATTATTTCACTCCTGTTCATGCACTGAAATTCAAAAAGGCCTTCTGCCCTCTCTCTGCACTAAGTTTGCCACACTGCAAATAGCAATTCATACTCTAAGAGTAGCAGGCTATTGTATAACATAAAACTAAAAACTATGAGCCATGGGTCACTTTAGCAGCAGAGTATACACACTCCTCTTTTCTCCTCTCCAGAATACAAGTAAAAAAAATTCAGTCCTTTTGTTTCACAAAAGTCCATTCCATTCAATCTAACCCAAGTCAAACACCTTCAACAAAAACCAAAGTTCTCATCAACGATGATTAGAGGGAATATAGTTTTCCATCTTATTTGAAGTATCAGCAGACACTGAACAGGCACAGACAACCAGCTGAAGTGTTTTGTTATTCCCAAAGCATGGGGATGGTGATGTTGGGGCTAAGTCACATCAGCAGAACAGTACATGGCACCTGGGACTACCACTGTCATATTACATCTGCTCTATGAATAAAAGTCTCAAAACCTGTCATTCAATTCAAAACATTGTCATTGCAATTTGTGCAATCATGAGGCAAAGGAAAAAAAAATAATTAGGAGAACTGGAATAAAGTGATGCCATAAATCTAAGGAGCACATCACAAGAGTGCAGTCCCAGCAGTAGTCAAAAGAAGGTTCGTATGACAGAAAAATCAGGTTTAGCAAATGTGAAACCATTGTGGCTTAAAGCTGGAGCTCAGCACAGAAGAGACTCAAATCTCATTTCATTTTTTGTAAACACCAGGTCAGATTAAACACCGATTCTAGAGATATAAAGTCCAGCAAATCAGCCTCAACCACGTGTTTAAGCTTAAATCTGTTTAGTGTTAATAGAAAGTCACTAGCAGCTGACTCCAAGTATCTAGAAGCAGTTCACTATTTACAGAAATTTCTGTTTTACAGTAAGGAAAGAACCTGCCTCTGTTAAACGTTATTTATTGATGCTCGCAACAACAGAGATACAAACCAGACAGATAAACACCAGTTGAAGGCAGAAATGCTTATGACTTATAAACTGTAGCAAAAAGAACTAATAAATCCAAATTCAGCGGTCATGTACTCAAACTCTTATGGGTTTGAGTAACTCTGGTACAAAATTATACCCATTGCAGCTGATTTCAGTGGGGCCAGGATATTACCAGGACCTTCAAGTGAAGAAATGGATCCTGCACTTCTTATTCAAGTGTCAGGCAAAACTCCTACTTCTCTGGTAATTAATTTTGCACCTAGCTCAGCTTGCAGATTACATGAGCAGCCCTACTGCCAAACAGAAAACATGAAAACAGCTCAAGCCTGTAATGCTGGACCGTGTGCAGTGTCCCTTTCATATGAACTGCATAGCTGAATTTAATCAGTGATCTGAACCCATACTCAACACGACTCCTAAGCAACCCTCATGATTAGTGGTAATTATTATGAGTAATAATCATTCAAATACAAAGGTAAGAATATTGTTTCAATACAACTAATACAAGGTCCTGGGGACATAAAATGAGGATTCATGTAAATGATGTGTTGGGTGTGGCCAGCACAGAACTCCCCCATTTCCCTTTGCCCATCTGAAACAAGGTTTATTCTCTTTCCTGCTTACATTACATTAAAGGCCAAGCTGACCTTTTAGGATGGACTTTCTTTTAAATATTTTGTCAAATTGCTGAATGACTGACTTCCATTTTAAAGGGTTTGTGTCTAAACAACTTTCTAGTTTTACTGGTCTGCTTAAGTCTAAACTAGGAATAGATGGAGCCAAGACTGAAATGGAGAAATTCCTAAAAAAAA
>VZTZ01022434.1:248131-265460 GCA_013400955.1 Drymodes brunneopygia | reverse complement strand
AAAAAAAAAAATCAATCAATGCTTAAGTATGTAGTTAACTTCCAGAGGTAAACACAGAATACACAGCTGGTTAAAACTGAGATATGGATGGAGACACTTAACTTCATGCAGCAGTTTAAGACTTCCTAACTATAAAAGGAAGTTAACCTTATTACTGATAACCCCCAAATAAGCAAAGGCTTTGAGAGCATTCAACAGAAAAACATCTCTATGAAAGCTGTGGCAAATCTTTGGTCAAAAACACATTAGGTGCCATTATATATTACCAATGCATTAGGTTATATAGAAGGTATAGATAACATAATCAGGGCAAATTCTTCATTCAAATGCCATCCTCCCCTTTTTCACCCCTCTCCACTCCTGTTCTTCAACAGATCAAATATTTGCAGTTATATATTATGGACGAGATTTAAAAAAATATATGCCTTCTACATTAAACAGTTATCTGATCAACTGAGATTCAAAAGACTAAGGCCAAGCTTATTAAACAAGTGAGTATCTACTATGCAAGAATAAATCTGGAAAGAGTGGTATCCTAAGGGAGTGTTATCATCTTCAGGCAATATGATATTAAGAGCAAAATGGTAATACCCATGAACTTCTTTCTATGACCTAATTGTGCTGTAAGGGAGGATCCCACTGAAACTACTGAAACATAACTGGAAAAAAAAGAACATGATAAAAACATCCCTAAAATTCTGCTTACGTAGTCATTACACCAAGAAATACAATACAATATACTAGACAATATAAAATAAACCTGAAAACTATTACTAAAGGCCTAAAAAATGCAAACTATGTCTCAAATATGTGGTAAAAATATCTCCTAGAAAATTTCCCTATGCATCAAGGGCTTTAAATGGCTGTTCTGCCACAGATGTACTTTAGAGAAGCAAAAGCAAAAAAAAAAAAATTAAAAATAAAATAAATAATAAAATTGCCTGTGCCCAGGGTTTGAAGCAGTGACAGTCACACTGACGCTAAGAGAAAGTGTGAATCCTTTTCACAATAGGGAATTATGTCACAAGATTTAAAAAAAAAGTCTGTATGTTACAATCACTGTATAAACTTGAATCTTTCACAATTAGTTCTCTGGGTTCCACAGGCAAAGCTGTCTCTGGGCCCTTAGCTGGACTCATCATTCTGAGGAGGTGAAGGTGCCTGAATGAGCAAGGTGGCTGATTTCAGTGGTGACATCTCTAACCTTCACTGACTTTCCAGTCCCAGTTACCAGGAGATGTGGGCTCTGCACAAGGCTCGACTTCATGCCTCTAGGTCAGGCCTGCAGGGTGAGCCATTGCTCCTCCCTGGATTGGGATGAACAGTTTGGTTCTAAAGAGTAACATCACTAATGAGACACCTGCTTGTTTCAGAAACCAACAATTAGATAGTAACCAGGGCAAATAAATAAGGTTTTTTGACATGTTGACTGAAACAAAATTATGTCAGCTGCTTTAAAATGCATTTCTCAGCATATAATCAACAACTTTTTTTTCCATCTACTCCTCCCCTTTCCCCCAAATCAACAGTGAAAACTATATAATTTGTGGAATTCAGCAAAACACAGATGAGAGGACCCATCAGGATTGTGATGCTCTCATATATACAAGCAGATACATCACTTCAAAACTGCTGACTAAGGGAAGTTTCTGAAATAACAGTATCTGAGAGGACAATGGCGTAGGGAAAGAACCTTGGCATCAGGAACTGGGTGAACTCAGGAGAAGACAAGATTAATTACAAAAAGATTCAAGAGAAGAAGCAGCAGCAGCCAGCACTCATGGTAAAAGATGAATAGTAGGGTGTGGACAGATAAATTGGCAAGCAAAGGAATAAGGAAGGTTTGGCCTGGATGCAGCATTACTAGATCAGCTTTGGCTGGGCAGTCTGTAGTATGACATCTAGAACAGGGTGACAGATATGGTGCAGGCATGTAAAAAAAGTCTAAAGTACTGCAGTTGTCATTGCCAATATACTTAGATTTATATGCTCTCTGGTGCAGAGGCCTTTCTTTCTTTCTTTCTGCCTCTCTCCCATCTTCTCATGTATTTCTTCACAAATCAGTAACAGCCCTTCTTCCACCAGGGCCTGAAGTCTGTCACAATATCTGATTATATAGCACTGACATACATGACCATGATAAAATTACAGGTCAGGTTCTATGGACAATGCACACACTACACCCTACCTGTGGACAGGTGCTTAAAAAAGTTTTTACCTTATTTTTTACATTATACCTTAATCTTTTTGCTTGGATAATAAATGAAAAGAGGAGAATAAAACTCTTTAAACAAGTGATCACTGCTCATCATGATTCATCTATGTCCTCACTATTCTCAGAGGCCCTATTTCCAGTATTTATACAGATACTGTCTGCTCTTTGGGGGTGTGAGTAATAAAGTCTCTCCCACTTCTGAGAGATTGTTTTCTATTTCCAAGTCTGCAATGCTCTAAAAAATGGAAAAGGATGCTGCTCCTTTCAGTAATAAGATCCCAGACCCATGTCTTTCAGCACTTCACCTGGATCAGGATAATAATTGGAAGAGGCCTCTGTTTCTTGCAGACCTTACCTTTACTTTGTTTGTCATGTGACTCTGTGAGAAACTGAGTGATACGGTCCGAAGGAATAGCAAAAGAAATTCCAGCTGTGACCTTCAATGTGTTAATCCCAATCACTTCACCATCCTGTTGAGAGACAACACCCAATTAAATTTATTCCTAAGTACAGGATTCAGCTCCCTGCCTAGCACTTCATGTTAAAAGCAGGTGTAAGAAATTTTAAAGTGTTGTAATCACTCAAGAAATAAACACTACTTATAAGGGAGGATCTGGGCTTTGATTCATAATCCATTTCACATTTAACTGTGACAGCCAGAGAGATTACAGTACAGTGTGTTCATCCAAGGTCCATCCCACCACTCAGCAAGAGGTTCCCTCTGCCAAGCGGGCAGTGGAGTCACTACTACCACTACAGCCACAAGTCTCTGACCTGCAAAACCAGGGCTGATTTAAAGCAATCTACTTTGAAATACTTGTGTGGGTTAACCAGGCCCCATCTTTGTTGTGCACCCCAGGTTTCAGAATGTGAAGGAGCACAACTGCTCCTACCAGATCCTGTATTTCTCACTGCTATGCAAAATTTTCTCTGCTCAATAGGGAAATGTTTTCCTATGGTGTGTGAATTGATACCTAATTTGCATACTCTACATTAGCTTCAGGCTGTCTACCATTAGCTTAATGAATGGAAGCTGGAATGATCTATGAATCTTTCCAAAAGAACATTCTCCCACCAGCTTCAAACTAGCTCTTGAAATAAAACCAACCAACCAACAAAACAAGTCACATGGACTTACCAGATTAACTAGAGGTCCTCCAGAGTTGCCATACTGCAAAAGTTACATAAGGGAACAATAAATTAATACTTCACTGCTGGAAATGCAATTCTCATTTCAAACAGTACTTTGTAAGCAAACGAAAGAGAAGGGGTCATTTCTTAGGCAGCACTGACAGACACAATATTGACCACAAAAGACTACAAGTAGGTCTTATCCTGCCCCTTCATCACTCTCATATTTTTTTTCCTTTCAGAAACAGACCTTAAGTTAGGTGCCACGCCAAATAGAAAGACTCTAAGTTTAAGACTAAATAGTTAGAACTAGTATTTTGATTCTTCTAAAGACCATCAGAGCAAGGTTTTGAAACAATTAATTGCTATTTAAAGCCATACTTCAATGAGGTACTTGCAAAGTTTTTGTTTTATTCATCACTTTGGTTTGTCAGTCTCTCATTCTCCACTGGAGCAGAATACAGTGTTTTAGGTACTTAATCACAGCATATTGCTATGAAGTAGCCACTACATAAGGATTGATTTAGTAACCACAGACCCATATGCCTCTCTAGGGAAGGCATAGAGCAGCTCTGAACAGTCCAAAATTACCTAATACCTAATGGCCTTTAAAGGAAACATGCAACAGGACCACAGGAAATGAGAGTTGGGGAAGTTGCTTGTCCATCTTCATGTTGGCTCAACAAGTTTGTTTTTGAGTGAGGCCAGAGTTTTCGAGTAGGTTTGCAAAACAGCCAAGAGCAGCAACTTTCCACTCAAAAGAAACAAAAGCTAAGTGATGTATGACAGAAAAGTGAGACACAAACTATTTACACTTAGATAGTACTGGACAAACCTTATAGATTCTTAGGAGAATAAAATAGACGTTGAAGTTTATAAAACAGCTACAAAGTTCAAATTTTAACAAATAGATCAGTTCCTTATATTGTATCTCTCCCGTGACCAGAGGCTGCACATTTGATTTTTATGTCTGACTGGCACAAAGAAACCAAGATGATTTTTCAGCCTTCCCCAGCATATCATCTTTAATTCACTTGTCTTCTGCTTGAAGGATATGAAAGACCTTCAGCACATGCAACATAGCTCCATTTAGAACCTTATGGCCCTGCTTACTCCTGCCCTATGTTAATGCTGTCCCAGCATTTCTCAAAAGGCAGCTGCATGCACATTCCTGCAGGAAAGTCTTGGCTGAGCCACAGGAATGCTCTGAACAGACCAACTCTCAAACTCCTCCCATTCTCAGGAGAAAACGAGTGCATTAGCTAAGCACAAAGCATCCTTATGCCAGGGACCATCTTCATATTTTGTGGTCTCACATGGCAAAGCAATTCAAACTTAGTGTCATTTTCCTCACCTCATCTGCTATCACTCTTCCTTTGGCCCAGCATTATCTGACACACTCTGCTATCCTTATCTAAACCTGCTCATTAGTTTTGGAGGGCAGCAAATGTCTAAGTCCATACACAAGGAAGGAGTCTGAGCTTGAAAAATGTGTATAGGCAAGAAGTCAAGAATCCCATGTTCTAATTCTGTCTCTGCCACCAATTCAGTGTGTGCTGCCAGCGAACCCATCTTGCCTAAGTCTTCTTATTCTCCTTGCACAGCTGAAGAGAATAATTGCAATTAAATGTCTGGAGAGATTCAGCTCCTCGGTCATACAGAAGCTTTTTTTGAAAGCTCACTTTTATGACATATCTTAGCACAAAAAGGAATTACCCCCACACACAATTTCTCTTGACAAGTCTGTGACAATAACCATTTGTGAAGCACTTTGTGCATAAAACATTCAGTGTTATTACTTGTTATGTCAAATTGGACATTGAGGTCCAACAAATAAATCCTGAAAATATTTTCCTTTCAATGTGTAACAGATTTAAGCTATAAAATTTCAGGCCATTTTCCACCTCAGATATGTGTGCAGTGCTCTTTTTAGAAGCAGTACAAGCTAAACACACACCCAAGGACTTCACTTAAGCTCCCTGGATCCCTCTGAGCTGCTCTGAAGGATTATTTTAATGTATTTCTATATAGCATGCAATGCTAGGACCCTTAACTCCAAACTGTACCTCAAACTTGTTATTTTACACCTTGAGGCTTGTTTTGAGTATGTGATGTGCAGGGGGAAAACAAGAAGAGCAACAAAAACCCCCAGTCCTCTCCTTAAGTTCTTACCTATGTGTTCTGTCATTAAACTGAAGCACATACTCTCAATTTGACTACTCTGTCTGGTTCTAATGGATGGTGATGAAAGAGACTTTGGCTCTATTCTACAGCCTCCTTGACTAGAGCAACTCAGCAAGCAGAGAGAGAAATGTTTTGATGTACTTCTGTTTGATACAACCATGTGTTACTTCATGAGATTTACAGAATTAAAAGGGCCTGACCTTTGCAGCATCCTCACAGACAAGCTCAAAGGGAGAACTTTTAGTTATCATAACCTTCACAAAACTGCCTGAATGCAACTTACAGACACTGCATAGACTTTTATAAAAGAGTTTCACTGACTTTAAACAAAGCTGCTTTTATTTAGTGGATTCATCTCTCAGAGCAGGCACTTCCATGCTGCATAGGTGGATAAGGACTGTGAAGTGAAAGTCATCACACACCTCATACTTACATTGATAATAGCATCTGTCTGAATGTAATCCATGTCCGAGTCCCTCAGGCCCAGCTCTTTGCCGTCTCGCTGAGCAGTGCTGACAATTCCTGTTGTCACAGTGTTCTGTAAGGCAAATGGACTTCCAATTGCCACCACAAATTCTCCTGGCCTCAGATCAGCAGAGTGTCCCAGTAACAGTACAGGTAGTTTTTTCTTAGGTAAACACAGAGAGAAAGAAATAAGCATTGGTTCATACTTTTCCTTCTTTTTTTAACAGTTTCTAGCACAAAAGACAAAGTAATTCAATTCCAATATATGAAAAACTTCCAGGCTTGTATTTCAGCACATTATTTTCCACAGATATTTCTAAGGAAACCTTAAACATATATTCTAGCCAATCACTTTGCACTAAGTGAAACTGAAATAGAGTTCCCAAATGAAGTCATTCTTCTGTTTATGTCACTCACCATAGGGTGAATCTTTATTGTTGCAATGTCAGATTTCTTGTCAATGTCTTTGATGGTTGCTTCATAGGTATCTCCATTCTGGAGCTGTACCTTCAGTTGTTGTCTCCCTGATATTGCATTTGTGCTTGACACCACGTGGGCATTGGTCACAATTAAACCAGAATCAGACATAATAAACCCAGATCCACTGGAAAGGGGGACGTTTCGACCAAAGAGAGGGTGCCTGTACAAAAAGCAAGCAATTCTGTGTCACAAGGGAAACCAATTCAAGAGAAGATTATATTAGACATCATTTACCACCTTTCACCCTGAGAAATTACAAAGCATTTGACAACAGATTTTACAATCCTGAGAAAAATTAAATTTAAAAAAAATTACAAAGAAAGAATCCCTCCCTGAAAATTGTGACTGGTTTTAGTCAGTCAGGGAGACAGGAACTGAGGTTTAAAGACAACCCGCAGGGTCCTTTTCCTTTGGTTTCCAATTCTTGTCTTTAGACAAGAAAGAAAGGAGAAGGAGCCCATCTGATCCCACTTGTTATTGATTCTACACTGGAAGACAAAAATGACATGGCTGAAAAATGAACTGATCCTCTAATGGGAAAAGGGGAAGAAGGAAGCTTGCAGCTGGACAGAAGCATAAAGGAAGAGGTGAGGCCTAAGGGGATCCAAGTGCAAACTGGGTGGGAAAAGCATGTCTGGAAACCAAAATGAGTAGGGATGCAAAAAAAAAAAATGTAAAACACTAAAAATGGGTAAAACTTGGTGGCAAACAACATATGCTGCAATACAGACAGGTAAAAGATTTTACAAACTGTTCAAAATAATACAGATTTTCTCTGTGAACAACTGCTGTAATGGCCTTAGATTGATAAGGGAACAGAAAGCGCCTGAGCAGCAGAAGACAAGAAAAGGCCCAAAAACTCTCTCTTCCAAGACATGGTCCTGGTTAGGATATTATCTGAAAATTCTGGGCTATTTAGCTGTAAACAATTGGAGCTGATCCCAGGAAAAAGCAGTATCAAATTTAGCACCCAGCAAGCTGCTGGGCAAACATTCACTTATAGGGAAAGAACAAACAATCTTAACTACACATGCAAAGATCTAAAGCATCTTCAGCTGTAACATTCTCACAAAGGACCAATCACCATGTGCATAAAGCTGTGTCTCCTGATATACCTGATTACCTTGATTTTGTATATGTGATATAAAAAAAAATATTTTTAAATTTTTAAGAAAAGCCTACAAAAATTTCTTATGTCTGTGAAAAATGAGAGGAAGAAAGGTATTCACGTAATGGAGTGCATGCAATATTTGTAGTAATTTGTTCTGACAGCAGGTTGCTCTGAGCACTCATATTTAAACCTCCCAAGTTGTTTTGAGCACTCTTGTGTTGATCTTGCCACCTCAGCTCCAGCTTCAGCACCCTGAATATTGGTGATGCTCTGGTCAGCAAATTTAGTACATTTCTTTCCTATCAGAAGTAATTTCTGCGTTTAGACAGCTTACATCTCCTCAACATTCTACTTTTTAATGCTCTTCCTGCCAAAACAAAATCACTTTCCATTCAAAGTAGAAAAAGCAAAAACAAGCTGCATTTTTTTTTCAGCTTACCATCTCGATACATATATATATATATATATATATATATTTGTATTTAAACTGATTTAATAAATACAATCCAACAAGCAGTGCATTTTATTAAAGGCTGAAGAGGCCTCCAAAGATGAGACAGACTTATTTTAGAGAAGACAATATATACTGTATAGTACTGTAAGCCGATTAGAATAGATCTGCTGAACAGAAACAAAATACACAAATGTGTGGTTCTCTGGAGAAATGAGTCCGCTGTAATGTTTTAGAATATTTTGTGAACGTCACAAATTCAAAAGGAAAGATACTGTACTGGGAGAATCTTTGTAGACCTTTGTTAAAAATGTAACTAAAACAAAGAATTGAAAGTGTTACCTGAGGAAAAGTTCAATGTGTACAACTGCAGGTGCAATCTTTTCCACCACATCAGCTATGAAGTTGAATTTGTATCTTGGGCTGCTGGGCTGTAGGTGACCTATACTAGCAGAAAGAATTGGATATGTTAATAAGACAATACATTTTTTTTTATCAAGTAGGCAAGATGAACCTGCCTTGAATTGGTCTGTTTCTCCTACTAGAACAGTTTTCAAACAGTACTGGAAAAGGAATCCAAGTCATTGAGATTTTTCAAAACTTCTGCTGATCCTGAGAAAATGAAACATCAGCATCACTTAGCTCTAAGTACTTTTCTTTGGAAGTCTACGAGCCATGTCTTGAGCATTTTTGTGAGCACATCTATCCAAGACACACAGGGTCATAAGACAGGTCAGGCTGGAAAGGACCCTAGGAGGTCTCTAGTTCCTGCTCAAAGCTACATCAGCCAAAAGGGGAAACAGAGTTGGGACTTGCAAAACTCCAAGGATGGACACTCCAGAGACTGCCTGGGAAACTTGTCCCACTGCTTCACTGCTCCCCATGATGGATAAGTTAAGGTTTTTTTTACATCAAGACTGAACTTGCTGAGCTCATGTTCCAACCCATGCCCATTTTCTCTCAAATTCCCATTATGCACCTCTGCTGGAGCCTGGCCTACAGGGAGGCTGCTCTCAGCTCCTCCTGAAGCTTTCTCTTCTCAAGGCTGAACAAGCCCAGCATCCTCAGTTTCTCCTCACAGGAGAAACATCCAGTTCCCCCCAGCCATCCTCATGACTCTCCTCAACTCACTCCAGTTTGTTAATGACTTTCTTGTACTGAGGGATCCAAAACTGGATGTAGTATTCCAGATGTGGTCTAACAAGTGCTGAGTAACACAGCTGCAGAATTTGGGAGCCACAGTTAGAACTTCAGTTCTAATTTTTTTTTAACTAGACACATTAGAAACCTGCTTTAAATTACAACCTCTGCACCTAAAACTTTTTGCAAACTCACATTTAAGCTGTCACATGCAGCTGGGTCTAATAGATTACTAAAAGGCCTGGCAAAAGCTGGTATGGTACTACATTAAGCAGCACTATATACAGCATTTATTAAGAGTGAATGTAATGGTGTGAAATGAAGATCTTAAAGAGAGGGGGGTGAAAGCCCACAGCATCCTGGCTTCAAATGCCACAACATCCTGGATTCTAGCATCACAACATCCCGAAGTAATAGCAGTGCTTGTGCTAAATGTCACATTCCCTGCAGTCCCTGATACACAGAGCCACATCACCACATATGTAAAGCATATGTTAGGGACGTATCACCACACTCAATCTTTTGTGTTCACAGCCTGACACTTTAAAATTAACTATGGGATCTACCAAAGGGAGCAAATGAGTGGAAGAGACCAGACCAAGATCAGGAATTTCTTCACAGAAGTCTCCAAGTTCTTCATCCTGTTACTGGACATGGGATTTACTTCTGAATGAAAAGAAACCCTGCTTACATCTAGCAAGCTAGATTTATGTAATACTGAATAAACAAAAGGAACAGCTTGGCAGGACTAGATTCAGTCTATTATTTCTATGTACATTCTCACGCACTCTGAAGAATCCCTCCAGCCAATTGAATATGCTTGTTTTAGTGCTTAGTTTAAAAGAGACACCGCAAACAGGAATCACAGAGGACAGTCAAATGTAAGCACAACATACTGTTATTTATTTTGCTTACTAGGCCACTGAAGATTTATCTTACCTTCAGTTCCCAAGCAGCTTGCCTGATTATGCAGCATATCCTTTGAAGTCTACTCACATGACTTTGAACACTTGCCTACACAGCAAGTGTTCACTGACAGAATATAACATTGCCATCACATTTATCTTAATAGACATGACTATGCATCAGTGAAAGGCACCTGATAAACTAGCACAGAACTGGGGAAAAACAGTGCTGAATGCAGCCTTTCAGTTGGTGTAAATCAGCATAGCTCTCTGTGAGTCAGGGCAACTAAATCCATTTGCATCTTCTAAGGGCTCAACTGTTCTGCCTAGGCTAAATGGTTACAGCACTGTACATGGCCAAAAGCACAGCAAAACGCCTGCCAAAAACCTCAGGTCTAGACCACTCCTGAGTAGCCACCAGGCAAACATCATGGGTGGCAGCGGCTTTCCAGGTAGGATTTGGGGGAGGCAGAAACAAAGTATCTGAAAGAGGTAATGGATGAAACATGAAAAGATGAAGAAAATAAAATGCAGCAATACAGAGAAGAGATTGAAACAAACTATGCTTGTCTTCTTTTCATACCACAGTGAAAACATTTCTCCGTCTGAGCAGAAGTTCAGAACCTCCCTGCCAGGGTTAGAAGACAAGAATCGTCAAACCTGAAAGAAAATCCAAATCTGCACCAATATTAAAGGGAAATCTGAAACAAGCGAGGATGAAGAATAGCAGACACTCAAGCTTTCCATGAAAGGTGTGCCTGATCAGAGATAAGCTGTTCTTCCTCTTGTCTGGTGGGGACCAAACACTGCTGAAAACTGACTTAAAAAACTGAAACACCTTCATAGAATCTGATCTTCCTTGAATCATTTTCTGCAAGCTGGCAATGATGAGAACCTTCAAAGACAGTGTGTGATGTGCCAGGAACTCAGACTATGGATGTGGAAGATATAACTGCACGCTCACATTTACTCCCACACATACAGCACTATTTAAGGGAACTGAAGTGTTGGTTGTTATTAACAGCATTTTAGTGCATAATTATTAAACTGATAGTTTTCATCAGAAGTTCTCAATATACTTCAAAAGGGAGGAACTGACGCCTGGGAAACTGAAGAAGGAAGCAACATGCAACACTGAGTATGCTGTAGAAGTGCACCCTGAATACAAGTGTTATAACTGCTGAGGTAGAATCTATCCTTGAATTTGCATTAGTTGGTAGACACCAGCTGCTGCCACTGTCCTTACTAAAACAGAAAATTAAGTATCTATCTCCCCCCTCCATAGTCCTGCAGCCTTGCAGAGCCCCACACAGCCCTCAGATCTCTGCTGCCCGGAGCATGTGGCAGCTCTGAGCTCACAGCACCTTTGTGGATTTTGACCCATTGACCCTCTGAGATTTGCCACATAGTTTTTCAAAGTCTCTCAATAACGCGCATTATTTCCCATGTTATGACTGCGTGTTCAAAATCATCTTACACTAACAAATTCTAATTTATCTTGGCAAAAAGACATAATTTAATCCCATTAGCCATCTGTTGCATAATCAAGATTTAAAGGTGCTGCAACCAGTTTGTATTTGAAACAAAACCAAATTTATGCTGTATGAGTCCTTAGCTGTCTATGCATTTCTTAGTAGAAAAAAACAGATTTCCCCAATCTGCTGTATAGCCATGAATCAACCAGATTTTCAGCAGCCTTGAATTTTGAGCCTATCATTTCAACTAAGTGATTAGATCTTCAGGTCTCCAGCTCCTCTCGCAGAACACTCAAAATCCAGATTTCAATGTAAGTGCATAAACTGGAGCTAGATTTTTTCAGCATATTTTCTAAAACGTGATGTTACATTTTCAATTTTATGGGCTCCAACTACACTGAATTGAATGGCTAAAGCTAAGTGCCTGTCAGGTAGGAGTAGCCTTACTATCAGTTTAAGACTTTTCCTGGATAGTGATGTTATCTACAGGCTATGAGTTCATTTAACAGTGGTTTATTTACTTTCTTGCAGAGAGAATAGACCCACTCCAATCTCATTAACACTGCTGTAAACCAGGAACAAGGCCAACATATCTGTAGAGTTAACCTAGTATGAAGAGAAGTGGAAAAAAAATTCAGCAGAAATAATCATTATAATCCCACTGAAGACAATAAAACCAGACCAATTTACATTTGCAAAAGACTGAACATTTCTGAATATCTGCCAACATAGTCCCTGTAGAATTAAATCAAATCACATTCACTGCTTTCTTCAAGACAATACACTGTATTAAAATCCACAATTTTATATTCATTAAGAATTTGTGAGCCTGGGAAACTCATTCTTTTAAGGCTATTTCCCCATCCCCCTTTTAAAACCAGCTTCAGAAAAGATCTGTGAATTCAGCAAAATTATTATGTCTAAGGGAGGACTGCAACCTGGCAGATCTGATCACCAGGGATAAACACTGTCCCTACTGTGCTTTCATGGAAAGAAATGAAAGACAAATAAAAGATTATAATGTCTCTGCTTAAAAAACAGAAACATCTGCTGGAAACATAGGTTCATGGGCAGCTTTTCTGATGAATTCAGCATTAAGATCAAGTTGCATAGTTGTGCACTGACCATAAAGCCTTGGTGAGTTTAATGCCACATTATGGTTCAGGCGACTTGTTTATACAATGGATGTCTACCGTGCACAGATGAAAACAATTTGGTGAACCAACACCAAAGTGGCTTTCTTGTGCAATGCAGCAATCACAAGGGCCAGACAGAGACAGACTGGCACAAGCCTTCTAGCACAGACACCACACTGACTTTACATGCTTGGTATTCCTCCCTTCCAAGTGACCCTCATGAGGAGATGCAACAAGAATATCCCTTTGCTGTTACCTATCCTTTACAAAGCAGTGAAGTGCTCTACTCTGAATTGTATACCAAGTACAACATCCATCCTCACCTGCAGTAACTCAAACTAACTCGGGCAGAAGGAAAACAAGCAGTACTGGAATGTGACCAGAGTTTGTGTTTCCAGCTAATACCTCGCAGTACATTTCCCTAAATACAGCTGCAGGCAGCTTTAAGGCTTTGATGACAATAACACCAGCAGGAGACTTCTATCTCTTACTGGGACAGCTTCTCAGAAATGCAAGTAATCACACACACCGTTGTTCCTCTGTATCTTCAAGGTTATGCACAGGCACACTCCAAACATCCCACACAGAACTGTGTGCAATGACCCTGCTTATACATTAACCGTGTTTCAAACATTCTCTTAGAAAAATGAACTTTTAGGCTCATATCTTGCAAAGACTTGACTGACATGGGTGAGGCTTTACATCATGACCCCTTTCTGAGAGTGACGTCAGGTTAACAGAGCAGAGGACAGCAAATGGTCAGTGTCAAGTCCAGCCTCAAAGGTTTTCTAATCAAGCTTTTAATTTTCCTTGTTCCATTGACAAAATAGCGCCTGTATTTAAAAAAAAATAAATTTTGCTTCCATATCTTAGGTAATAAAATACAAATCTTTTGACATTTAAACTCTTCACAGAAACTATTAGCAAAATAACATTGCAGGGAATTTAACTCTACTAAGTTGTACTGAGAGATCAAAACCAGTCCTTTGATCAAGAAACCAGTAGATTGACTGTAGATTGCAGGTGACCAAGTGAATCCTTTGAGTGAGATGTTTGACATATTAGTAGATCAATATGAGGCATTGTTAAACTTACACGTGCTGCTCTGAGAAACAGGGCTCTGTAAGAATAGGTCTTTGTTTACAAAGGTTGTCCTCCAGAAGTATTTATGCCATTATTTACATGCTACTCAGTCTTTATCACAGTAGGTGACAGAAGGCAGGAAAAAATGGGCTGCTTCAGAATATATTCCCATATATAAAGGTATCTAGTGTTGAAAAAAAGTTTTAAAAAACCCCAGTATTTGTAGCAAGGAGTTCTGCAGACTGCTCCTATTAGTACCTCTGAGAAGCCCCTGGGCACTGGCATATTGTAGAACATCAGTTATGGAGCACCTGGACCTTCATGCAGTACACACCCTGTTTAGTGTGTAGAACTTGCAATTTGGCATGGTGCTCTACAGGCTAATCCAGAACTTCAACAAGGAAAAAAACATTTTAAATTCTGTTAATTTTTCGATTTTCAGTAATTTCAACACTCAGTAACCCTGGCCAGCTCATTCCTCCCTTCCTTCCTGCATCCTTTACCACCCATTTTTCATGCATCCCTGTTCACCAGACTGCTGTCCCTAGGAAACCACAACTGAGTTTCTCAGCCTGTCTGGGTTTATCACAGCCAGAATCCAACTCAGCATCAACATAAGCAATTGGAAAAGGACAGGAGCAGACATTTCAGGAGCCACTCCTCAGGGTCTGTGCATGTTCTAAAGAGGGCCCAAGTCATACTATGTAAGGCTTCTGAGATTGTTTTAATATATGGATGGTTAAGTAAAACTGCACTTACTTCATGACTAGCTTATCCCTTCAAAATCTGAGTCATCTGAGGCCAGGCAAGAACAGGGAAAAGAGAGATTTAACAGCAATTTTAAACTGTCAACTTTCTTCCAAGCCTCTCATTACAGCCATTGCATGTTGTTGTTTTAAAAAACAAAACAACAAAGCAAACAAAAAAATACCATAATTGAGCTCTATTCCTGGCTCAACCACCAACTCAGTCTGACCTTGGGCAAGACACTCAATTTCTTTGAGCTTCAGCTTGTGCAGCTGTAGAACTGAATAAAAAAATTTAAATCTTAACAGAGAACCAGATGCTTCATCTGAGGTTTTCTGAATAAAAAAAAAAATAAAGCCAAAATAAAGTGAACACTAAAATAGTTGCTTGAAAAAAAAATTTACCTCTGCCTCACAGCTCCAAATTTCTAAGCCTATTAACATTAGATTCAGGAGGATTCCTTAAAGAAAATGTCATATATACCAAATGCCAAGCACTCAGCAAGCTCTCAGATGCAGGTTCATTTTGTTTAAACATTTTGACTGTTTGACGTGGATCAGTTTCAACCAAGTTTTAGGAGCATCAAAGTTAACAGATGCTGATGTGAAAAGAAACATGCAAAAAACAATTTATAACTACAAAATACTAGAAAGATTGATCATTGCAGCTTCAGGCTGGCATCTGGAACAATTCTTGGCTCAGACAAGATACTCTGAAAGGAACTCCAGGAATATCATTTGAATATCCTCCCCCTCTGAACTGGTTTACCCTTTCACAAGAGCAGGATATATATGAAAGATTCCCTATTCACAGAAAGACTGAAACAGTAGCCCTTTTCCTTCTGAACACTCTAATTTTGGCCAGTTTGTGATGCATAAACAGGAACATAAAGGAAACAGTAATGCAGGTTCTAAGCATAGCACTTCTCTTTCTAGGAACTCTATGGGAAAGGTAGCAGAAGCAAACCCTTAAAATAATACATCAGTAAGTATGTGGAAAGATACTGCCAGCATTAACACTCGCATAAAGAGACACATTTTAATACTAAAAGGAAATTACTAGCTTAAGAGATTACTAAACTTTCCAAAGTTAAATCACCAAGCCTGATGTTGTCACAGCCATATCACAGGATCTGAGCAAGGGCCTGAACACTTTACTACAACCAGAAGAGCATTTGATAGCCCGAGTGCCAATATTTTACACTATAAAGGAGGTTCTCCGGGCTCTATAAAACCCCTTGGTAAAGAAAGCAAAACAGGCAAAAGACTATGTTTTAGGTGTTTTACCTAATACTCAGTGCTTTTTTTGCCCTGATTGGCTTTTAGGGGCTTTTCCTGATTCTCCTGCCGGGTGAATCCGACGAACACCCGAAAGCCCCAGGGCCGGTCCCGGCGCAGAGCACAGGTGTTCGGTGTCCCCGCTCTGTTTGTGCTGCTGCGCGACCTCCGCGGGTGATGCACCCAACACCGCGGCCGTCGCTGCCGATATGGTCACCGAAGGTTGCACTGGCAGGACAGAAGCAGGCTTGTACCGCTGCCCTGCCTCCACAAAAGGCCAGGCCTGAGGACGTGGCCGCTGCCCAGCCCTGGCAGCCGAGTGACCTCCACCCAGCTCGCTCCCACCTGGCAAGTGCGCCCGCCTCTTGTCCCGGGAGCACCTCGACAGCAACCTGCAGCTCACCGAGGCATCCACAGCCATGCTAGCGAGGGGGAAACCTTCCCAAACCCCAGCCCAAGCCCACACTGAGCATGGAGGAGAAGTTTTGCTGTTAGAAAGCACCTGAGCATCCATTCTGCACACCACAGGTGTCATCAGCAGCTGAGTGCGGCGCAATGTCCTTGGAGGTTTTTAGAGTCCCTAGAGCCACCCAGTCATCCCACGCCACTGAAAATCATTACTTTCTTTCACCTGGAAGCCAGGTGTCCCACCCCCGCCCCGCGGCAGGTCCCACCATGCTCCTACCCGATTCACAGGCTCCCTTCTGGACCTGGGCGATGCCGGGCAGCCCGTGCTGCAGCGCCTTGCGGCTCACCGCCTTCAGCTGGCAGATGTTGTCGTAGGTGCGGCCGTCGCTGCCGCACACCTGGGCGCTGAGCTTGCACTGGCAGACGCCTTTGGCGAAGCGCTTGCCCATGGGGTAGCGGCAGTCCAGGCTGTCCCCGCAGGGCGGGTCCTCCTTGCGGCCGCAGGAGTCCCCCTCGCCCGCGGCGCAGATGAGGCAGCAGCCGCAGCGATCGGGGACGTAGCCGCTGGGGCAGCTGGGGCTGGGGCACTTGGAGACATCGCAGCGGGCCGGGCACTTGGCGCGGGCGAGCGGGAGCTCCGCGGCGTGCGGGCCGGCGCTGAGGGACAGCAGGAGCAGCGGGCTCAGCAGCGACACCCGCATCCTCGGCGGGGACAGCGGCGGAGCGCGGGGTGCGAGCCCGCCCGGCCCCGGGGCAGCAGGCGGGAAGGTGCGATCGCGGCGAGGGAAGGGGAAGGCGGGCTTTATGCACACTCGGGCAGGACAGCGTCTTCTGCCCCGGGCAGCGCTTCTGCGGGCGGAGCGGGACGGCGCAGGCGGAGGGCAGCAGGCCGCAGTGCAGGGCCGCGCAGTCACGGCCGGCTCGGTCTCTGCTGGACGGCGGCTCCCCGGGCTCAGCTGGCGGGGCTGAGGCGCCGAGCCATGGCACGGAGCGCCGGGGGCAGGCGGAGCGGGACGCTGTGGGAAGGCAGCGGCAGCGCGGCAGGGTTTTATGTGGGATGGGCCCGCCGCCTCCAGCAGCACCGGCAGCCCCGGGCGGGACGGCGGGGCAGGCTCCACCCC
>VZTZ01022434.1:218709-247246 GCA_013400955.1 Drymodes brunneopygia | reverse complement strand
CCGGCAGCCCGGGGCGGGCAGGGAGGGCAGGCTCCACCCCGGGCGGGACGGACGGACGGGCAGGGCGGGGAGGGTCCGCTCCCCTCAGCTGCGGGGCAGAGCCGCCCGTGTGCTGGTAAATCACCGCCCCGAGCGGGGACAGCCCCGGAGTGAGGCGGGCTGCGGCCATCCGCGGGACACCAGGGGCTGCGGGTGCTCGACGTGGCATAAACAAATGCGGATATGTTACTTATATATGTAATATATATTACATATATATTACATGTGAGCACTTGTGACCTCTGTGTGCAGGGGCAGAAAGCCGGCAGCCACTTTGCCTTCCCTCATGCTTGTCTTTAATGTCAGCGTTAATAAGGGCATTTGTCGCCACTGCCACCGAAGGGTAATCGAAGTTTGTCCTCTTAGTTTGGTGTCATAATGTTAAACACGCTTTTGGACACGAATCTCTCTTTACAGGTGTCGGAGCAGAGACACAAGTAGCTGAACATAGTCCTTGTACCACTATTTCTGCATGGCATCATGGCACATTGTACGAGACACTTTCCGACTGCCAAAGGGGATCTACTGGGCTCCCCACTGTCGTTTGCTTTAACAAATGATTTGGCAGCTTCTCTGTAATAGTAATTGAAAGTACTGCCAAAGCCTTAATGTTTGAGGTCTGGGGTTTTTTGAATCTATTATTAATCACAGTGTATTCAGTAAGACTGATAGGTGGAGGAAAGCATCTGTCATGCTCTGTCAACTAGTCACCTCCACAGTCTTCATAAGGTGCAGAGTAAATCTTGCCCATGCATGCCATCTTTATCAAGAAAATACTCACTTTTCCTCTAAGGTAATCATAACTTTCACTAGACATAACTTTCAAATTAATTAACCCAAGTATGGGTTGAACTGGCTTCCAGAAAAGTTGAGCTGACTTCAGAAAAAGGATGTTTGACATAGCTCACCCAGAGACTATGGCAAACTTTGGAAGTCTTACTTGCTGCATATGACACATCCAGCCTTGACTTCTGCCTGCTGTTCCCCTTTTGCTCTTTTTCAGGCAAGGGATAAAACTCATATAGTCCTGTATGACTACCTCCGGCCTTCTGATGGGATCCTTTGAATTAGCTTTAAGTAGGCACAATTTACTGAGCAGCTGCATCAGGGTATAGGGTTGTAAAAAGGTTGAAATCACGATACTGTGTTCCAGTTAAGGATGTCTTGAATGCAGTAGGCAGCAACCAGCATCCCCCACTACAGTTAGTGAGTTAGTGCTTTGTTGTTTCTCTGATACAGGGGCAGAGTTGGTCCAAGATTGGATTTTCCAAGCAGCAACAGTCTCGCTTATGACAAAAAAACAGATACATATAGTAGCTAAAGACATGGCACGTCTTGTGATAAAAAAACTGTAAGATTTTGCTGTAGTACATATTTAGCAAACATTTACCTTTCCAGTTTTTGAAAAGGTAAGATTTACTAAATGACTTTATAGTGCAATATTTAAAATATGAAAAATGACAGTGTTTTGATATAAATTTGTCCTTTAAGAAAACAGGAGACTAATAAGAGTGAAAAGTGTTTGGGCTGAAGCATGGATCAGAAGGAAACAAGAGCACTGTGTGTAGGTAATGTGAATATTTTTGTTCTTTACAATGACGTCCTTTACAAGGTAGAGGTTGGGAAAAATATTTCAAATTACAAAGTAGTAAATAGCAAATACAAAATAATAGTGAGGTATCGCTTTTACTTGTGTTGGAGCACAGACTATTTCATAGTTCTGTTGGATTCCTATTGTTTTCTCTGTAGTCACGCTTGGAGGCTTCAAGCACAGTATAAGAAAACAGGGTGAATATCAACAGATAAATACAGCCACCTTAACTGGAGAGAGTTTGCAATACAGGATGAGTGTAAGGAGCTTCACAGAATCTTTCATAATTGGCTTATCAGTCTGCATCTCGCTCATTTAGGATTAGAAAAATAAAATCAATAAATCTGAAAGGCATTCTCTGCTAACTGCTGTCTTATAGCCAAAATATAACGGATGAAATAATTTCTCTCAGGTAAGCATAGGTAGAGTATGGGATACTTTTCCCCTAGAACTCATTATTCCAAGTAAAGAGAATGATGCAGATAGTAAGGTTAGGAATAAAAATGAAACTCACAAGTATTGGGTGTGTTCCTCTTGGGAACAGTGAGTAAAGTTTCTTAGCTCAATGACACTTGTTGAACACCTTTCACTAGAATTTGAATTCATTCAGAATTCAAATGTGACACTAAAAGCTGTTTAAATGATAACTCATTCAGTAGTATTTCTCCATGAGCTGGAAAAATGACCGTTTCATGGGTTCTGAATCACCTCTGTCTGGTGGAAATGATGTTTTACTGCAGAGCTGGGAGGTGCCTCAAGACAAATCCAAAGCAATGCAGCAAACGTTACTGGTGACTCAGTGGGTCTCTATTTTCTCTCTTGAAGGCCAGATTGTGTTTTTCTGCAAGTCCCAACGGACAGCTGAGCATGCAGTCACCATGTCGTTAACAGAACATCAAGAGTTAGCTCCAAAACTCACCTACTGCATTCTGAACTCTCCTCTTTTCTTTGTCTCAATGGAAAGAAATTCTTATTGCCTTTTTATGAAGTTAATTGTCCTTTTGTGCCTTCTTGTTTGCATCTCCTGGCATATATGCAGGGCAGGTCCCTGGCTGTTCCCACCTGTGCCTGGCTGCATATGTGTCATGGAAGCTGTGGATGCTGGGCTCTTCTGTGCTGTGTAGGCCACATAGCCACGACAGAGAAACAGGGTGGCACATGACACTACACAGAATTAAAAGTTAAATGATGCTGTAGTGTTGTTCTGGGGATCTAGATGCTGCTAATAAAGGACGTGCCATTTAAATGATATCTAAATCTAAATTTATGAGCCCATAACCATTAAAATTCATACTTAATTGCTTGAGTAGAAGAATATTTTCCACTCTGTCTTGTCCCAATCCATACTGGGTAATTATGTGCCATCTCTTTAAATCTCTGTGTGTCTCTTAGTTAAAGTGACAAAGCATTCCAATTCACACACAGTCCCAAATCCTATTATTCTAATTCATCTTGGTGTATTCATAACTCTTATAAGTTTCTTTGGAGTGAATTTCTATGTAATTCAAATTTCTTGTAGCCTCTTTAGTATGGTTAAAGGACAGAAACACTCACTGCTGTTATAACCTAACTATACAAATTGTGTGAGTTAAAGACCCTCTGACCTTGCCATTGAGGTCTCTAAATTAGGAGCACATGTCTAATATTCATCCTCAGTTCCTTGTAGGAGCATTTTGAAAAGAAATCTAAAGTGTACTTTAAACTGGAGTAATAAACACTGTTTATTTATAAGATTGTCTGCATCTCATTTCCTGAGCTAAACAGCTAAAGTCTGTTTGCACTCCTGACATTGTAAGCCTCACAAGCTGGTCCAAGAGAACATCTGTCAGTTTGTTTTCAAGACTGGACACTGAAGAAGAAAAGAAGAGGTGGGAGGAGAAATAAGACTTTCACAAACACATCAGTCCAAACAAAGTGAGAACTTTCTCAGCTGTCTTCACAAGCCAGGAAAGCTGTGCCCTAGAAATATACTTCTAAGGAAAATTTCTTTCTCTTTCCTCCATCCCCTAATAGTAATTGAAAAGCAGAGGTCATTTTTCTTTTCTGTGTTCTGCTGAAACGGATGCCAATAATTAATCTTTGGAAATGTTAATGAATCCAAAAGTCTATTCAAGAAATGCTCTGAAAGTGTACTGAAAGCAAATTTAAAAATCCAGAGCATTTTCTCCCCTAACATGTATTCATCTATTCTGAACTCATTGCATTTAGTTCAGGAGAAAAAAGGTAGGCTTTTTGGCACAGAAACAGGATGATCTGAAGGAAATGCCACAGCCTGCTCTGGTCTTCACTCGCTTTCCAGCCAAAAGAACAGTTTGTGTTAGTATGTTTAAGGAGAGGAAATTGAGACCGTTAATAACGGGACTGGCCTAGAAATCATATGCTATAAATTTTGCCACAGTCTTAGCAGGCTTTTTTGTAGCTGTGGAAGGGGGAATTGTGTCTCAAACTTTATCGTTAAGTTATTCTGCAGTCAAAAGATAAGTGTGTATTTGAGCAGGTGTTTGGGAACAAAATAAGAATCTGGGTTTTTATTGGAAAATAGTGATTCATCAAAAGGAAAGGTGTTCAGAGGAACAAAGCGAGATGACTTGTATTTTGAAGAGCTGTTTGATGTGTGAGGGTGTTTATAAAGAGATAAGGCTAGGTGGAAATATGTTTGAAGAGGGAAGAATGGAGAAGGGAAGAAGGAAAGAAGAGACCCCTTTGTTTTTTCTCTCCATGAAATGCAATGAGCAAAATTTCAGACTTTTTTCCTGAGCTGTAGGAGACAATTTCAATTGTTTGATCTTTCTGGTCAGGAGCAGGGACTTAGCTTTGATGTTTTGGTGTTGTAGGTAAATATTCTATCTACACTGGAAAATTCTGGTTTTTTATATAGTGTTTGAAGCTTTTGGTTTTTTGCAGAAGCAAAAAGACAGGAAAGATCAAACTCCCCTAGGAGTGCAGGTTTCCTGCTTTGCAGCCCCCTCTCCTTGCTGCACCGTGCAAACTCAGGTGACTGCTGAGGGGACTTGGAGAGGCTCAGCAGACCCGAGGCAAAGTCACTGCTCAGGAGAATACCAAAGTTTGTAGTTCTCTAAAAATAGTGATCTATTGATCCTTACCTCCTGCTGGCCTCCAAAGAGAGAGCAGTGACACCAGCTACTATCAGTTCAGTACGTGTAGGGCTGTCTGAAAGAAAGAGGAATCTCCTTCAAGTCAAACCATGCTTTTGTGGGTTTTTCAGATCAGACATGTTGCCAGACCCATGCTACATCTGCTCTAACTCGTAGATTTGTGTGTGTGTATGATTTGAATTTGTGGAACCAGCAGTCACATGGAAGTGGTTGTGAGTCGTAGAAACTCCTTGTCATAAATGATTACAGTGGAGGAAAACACAAACGTAAATGGGATTTTGCTTCTTTCTGCTCCATGCACTGCTTTGCTGTTGAGCAACTGCCTAGAACTTCAAATAACTTAATCCCAGCTGATGTATCCCTGTGAATACACATATCCTGCAACATCCTGCCCCATCAAAACAGATACAGTGCATTAAAGGGTACTTAATTTCTGTGGAATGAGTTAAACTCACTTTTAGACGTTTTCTATTTGACTGGGCCAATTTGTTTCACCTTAGGATGCTCTTAATGAAGTGCCAAAATCAGCCTAGAAGGGCAGTTCACACTACAGTGAAAATAAAATCAGCTTATAAGCCTTCAGAAGACCATGAAGTAATAAACAGACATTATGATTAAGAATGTACTTTGTCTCACAGGCCTAATTTCAGCTACAGTAGAATAATAGGTATTGTAGACTGCGTAAAAGCTGTGGGTGTCACATAATTACATACTCGTGTTACTAATATCTTTTATAATATTTTTGTAAGCAAACAGTGAAATTAAAATCTGGGTGAAACTTCACAATGCACAACTTCTTGGAATTCTGCTGTCCAAATAGTCATCAATCCTTCAAAGTCCATCAGAAATTATATTGGACATTTCCATAGGAACATGTCTTGTGCCCAGCACTGTTGTTATGGTTCCTGCAGCTGAGTGCAAGACAAAAGAATTGAAAAATTGAAATTTACAATTATTTCTTTAAATGGGGAAGTGTTTCCAGTAAATAAGATGCAATTCAATAAGAGCAACTGCAGAGTGCTACACTTTGGCACAAGTGATGAGCAACCCAATAATGGAACAGGGACTTACTGGCTCAGTAAAGTTCCCTATGCAAGTTTTCAAGCTTGTGAGAGACCCCACCACCTCACCTCTCCTGTTTGCTCTTTCCTCACTGCCTGTAAGGTCTCAGTTGGAATTCAGTGCCTAGATTTGCATTTGCTGCTTAAAAAGTAGTACATGAATCAGTTGGAGAAAGTCCACAACAGTATAGTCGTTAGAGCTCTAGAAATATGACTTAAAGCTAAGCTTTAAAAACCTGAAATTGTTTAGTCTAGGACAGAAGAAGACAGAAAAGGGACATGGTAAGAGATATTCAAATATGTGAAAGGTTGCTGAAAGAGAGTAACAAGCTGTTATCCATGTTCACTGGAGTAGCTCAAGAAGAAAAAGATTCAAAATGCTGCTAGGGAATTTTAGGACTCATACTACAAAAATTGTCTTCAGTGTATCGTATATTTCTAAATATAAAGGTAGCAAAGAATTGGGACTGAGTTTCTGGACCATGTGTGGAATCTCTGTTTTTAAAGATCTTGTTTCTAAGAAAGCTTTTATGGTTATTGTTCAGAAATTACTCTAGAAAGAACAGAACCTGTCTTGAATATGTAGGATCTTAAACTCCTTTCCTACTTTGTTTCTGATTGTGTCACCATAATGCAGACAATTGGCCTGATTCAAGGGTATATGATTGGATAGCAGAAATCCTTAAATGAGATCAGGAAGCCCACTCAGAGTTTCAAGATAAAAGAAAGAAAGAGACAGATTGGAATTAGAGATGGAGGAGGATTCAGCTAAGACTATTGCAGACTAGGAGTTTCAGTAGTGTGATAAAACCACAAGGCAAAACACAAAGAGAACTACAGTGAGACTGAAAGTGAAAATGGTTGTTCAGCTAGAGTTTGAGGTCTAGGCATGATCAGAGGATAAAGTGCTGAGAGTGGGGGGATCAAAGAGAAATATATAACAGATGGGAGGATGGGAGAAAGAGAAACATTTCCTCCAGATGGCATGTATTATCTCCTGGAAGGATTGGCAAGATTAGAGAATCTTACCAAGAGAAGGATATACCGTGAATAGAGCTATACTAACTGTATTATATTAAACTCTAGTCAGCAAGTAAGAAAAGACTTCTCATAAATTAGTTACTCTTTTAGAAGTGCAGATTCCATGTATTAACCCAACTTGCTCTCTTTATACTGTCATTATTGGTATCACTCTGTTTTCAGTATATAACTATGCATATTTTCTAAAACATCCCAAAATCAACCTTCTTCTGTTTTCCATCTCCTCCCTAATTTTCTTTTTCTTGATACCATCCCATTTTATGGGGCTGTTTTTTTCCTTGTTGGCAGAGTAACAAGGTTCAGGGGTCTGCAGATTTTGTGAATCGTTTTATGGTGGCTTGGCTTTGTGGAAGGATGGTGTGGATGTCACTGGATATTAGACAGTCTTTCTGTGAGAGGGTCTTCAGAGTGGGTGCCAAGAGGGATGGGGATACGAAGACTGAAACAGAATTGTAGAATTAATTACAGAAACAAATATAGAATTATTCTAGAAATCAAAGCTACTATTTTAAATTTATGAAGAAACCTTTCTTCTCTTTAATTCATGAAAGGACAAATTGCTCAATTTAACTTGGAAAGGGTTAGGGGATTTGCCATAAAACTAGTGCTTTCCTAGAGTATACGATGCTTTTCTCATCAAATTTTTCTAATTAAACAATCAGCCCCAATGAAGATTGCTGAAGAAAGGTGGGTTTAGGAGTCTTTTCAACCTCAAGTTTTCAAACTCCTGAGCCTTTTTCTAGTTATGAGTTTAAAAATTAATAACCTATATTTGGGGTTGTGTGTTTATGGTCTTCTTTTTATAAGCCTGTGAATTGTGTTTTTGAGCTTCCATCTGTGAAATGAGAACTGGAAAATTGTTTTATTATGGAATGGAAAGTCTCAAATTACTGCAATAGTTAATCTTTGAAGAAAAATCCCACATTTTCAAGATTTGCCATAAAATTATAAGAGTTGGAAATTTTGGGTTAAGTTAGAGGCCTAAAACTTTAAGGAAAGTAGAACTACATCTGAGGAATTAAAAAAGGCAACATAAGCACAATGAGGAAAATTATAAAGCAGCCTCAGTTTTTCCTGAGAATTTTGGATAATGGCAGAAGAGAGGAGCTAGCAGAACTCAAAAGCCAGGGTAGGGTGGCTGATAGGATGAGGGAAACCATAAAGAGAGAACATGGGGACAAGTGTGGAGAAGATATGGTCAATCCAAAGGGCCAGTGTCCTTTCATTTATGGTGACTTAAAACAGATCGTTGGAAAAAAGTAAAGAAAGTGACACTTCCTGTGGTAGATGGTGCTGCTGATTTGGAAGCAGCAGTTTTCTCACATCCTGCCACCATTACTGTTTTAAATTGGAGCTCTCAGCCCAACCATGTGACTCAGAATAGCTTTGCGCGAAAGGGCTGATTGCAGAGGTGGTTGTTACACACACTCTCACCCAAGCTATGGGCATTTTTATTAGCTCAGCCCTGTGAAATAATTGGCCAGAGCAAGTTAAGAAGACAGGTGTTGCTGTTAGTCCGAGCTGCTTGCCACAGGGTTGCATTTGCTTACCCTGGCACGTTTCATGTGATGTCAGCACACAAAGAATGTTTCTGCAGATAAAGCAAACAGCAAATGATTTCGTGAGCCTGTTTGTGACAGATGTGTGCAGTGTGAAGAAACATTGTAGCACAAACTATAGTAATCTTCAGGATCATGTTATTCCAGCTCATTAATCACTTTTCTCTGGCTTGTCTCCACGGATGACTATCTGTGAAAATTCACCAGTGCTCCCAACAAGGCTTTCTGCTTGCCACCCCCTCCACACAGAGGCCTGTTGATATGCTGTGTATTGTTATCAAAGCCACACTGAAATACAGATGGGAGCTGTACCTCCTTCACGTCTGCTTCACACTCCTCTTCCATTTGGAGCCAAGAGCTGCCCAGTATAGCAAATCTCCCCCAATGTTTCATGCTGAAAAAAATATTTTAATCAGCATTCTCACCAAATTCTTTTATCAGTATGCTTTATCCAAATAAGTTAAAACCATCATGGCTTTTTTTTTTTTTTTGGTGGTGACTGGGTAGAAGAAGAATAAATAATAGGCACTCTAAATTAGAAGAATTTGCATAATGAAATTACTGATTCATTAAGCTACAGTGAAATTGGAGCATAAAATGTGTTTGGAAACGTGCGTGTTTTAAGGGTATTTTTTATGTGAGGGAGATGCTTGCCTTCTCTCCACTCCAAAGGACCCAAGGGAATATATATTTACTGCTATCCCCAGGACTTCTGTGTGCTCCTGGCCCAGTCTTTGGAAAATTTTACTAGTCAAGGAGTCATGCATGCCTGTTTCCTCATCCTTTACTTGTCATGGAGCAGCTGCATTTCAGAGTTGTTAGGAAAGAGCAGTGACTACATATGGAAGAGAACAAGATGAAAATATCAGTATTTGCAGTTGAGATTAAATCTGAAAATAAACAAGTAACACGATGTTCGTTGTTGCAAGGGAGAACCGTGATTCAAAAATTCTCTCTCTAGTGGTGCACAGACTCATAAAGCTTTTCCACAGACAAACCTTTTACTATTGGACATTTTTGGCAGTTTGAGAGTCAAGGACAGTTCTTTTATGGTTCTGCCAGTTTCTTGGTGTTCAGGAACAGCTGCAGTGAACCACCCAAGTCCCAAATGGAATCAATGCACTTTTCTCCCCTGGACTGCCATTCAGTCAGGTCAAAGAGCCTCAAAGTTCCAGTCCCGCTCTCCCCAGCTCCTCCTGCTATCCTCAGAGAAGGAAGAAGGCACTGCACTCTTAGTAGGATTAGAGTGAGCTTCAGTTTTCCAAGGCAGTAGATGAGGTGTTTGGTGTTACACGGTACTACAAACACATGAGCAACTGAGAGGGGATGGAATTCCTCACAACCAGGTGGCTGAAAATCCTAGAAACAGGCCAAGTGTGACATTGCCAGCTGGAATCACTGCAGTGAAACAAACCCAGAGCTGAAATAGTTTCTGCACTGAGGCATCTGGGTATAATCCCTGACTGTACATACATTTGTCTGAATCTTCCCTTCAGAAGATCTGGAGGAGATGAAGTTTTAGTCATATTTTATATAGCAGTATGAGGATTGGAGAACTCATCCTGAAAGCAAGGAAAATAATTGTGTGCTCTTCTCACCCAGAGCGTGAGAGGAGTTCCTCCTGGCTCTCCATCTAACCTGTCAGTAGCAACTTCCTCAAGTTGTTGAGAGGTTGTCTCATCAGATCTACTTTGTTTAATGTTACCTTTGTCTTCTCATCTGGCTTCTTGAAGAATCTCTCTCCTCGTTTCCTCCATTTATCTCCTGCTTCACTCACCCCCCACATTTAAAGAGATGAATCATACTAGGCATCTGATTTGGATGTGATGAACTTCACTCACGTAAACTATATAATTTATCAAGTTATAGATGTCCCTTTTCATCCACCAACACCCCCAAATCATTTTTCTCAGAGTTGCTCTCAATCCATTCTCCTTCCAACCTGTACTTGGATTGGGACGGCAGTCAAATCTGTCTGTTGTATCCGCAGGCTATAACCAACACAGTTAATTGTGATGATGTTTGTCCCTACATATTATGCTCAACTTTTTGCTTGTTCTTATATAAACCAATGTGCTCTTCCTACTGTTATTCTCCTGTTAAGTATTCCCCATCTTATAATATGTTTCAAAAAAAAACTTTTAGATGAAAGCATTTATCATGTTGAAATGTTTTTATCAACAAATGGGAAATCATCTGGTATCAATATTAAGTAAATAAGTATGATTTAGCAACACCAAAATGGTTTTTCCCCATTTTTGTAATGCTCTTTTCTTGAAGTGCACTAAGTGCCAACAATCTGTTTTTCTATTGTAGTTAGTGTTTTCTTACACAGGCTTTTTAATGGCCGTGGTCTAAAAACATCTGCTCATGGACAGGATCACTTGGGATTTTGGTTGCTTTTTGATTTCCACTTCAGTCTTTGGAGTTCAAATAACTCCCACTCACCTGACAACATCAAAACCAGATCAGAGCAAAAGCCCATCTGCTGTGGGTGATGCACAGCTGATCTGGAAGGGAACTGAAGCTGGGGCCAAGTCTAATGCAGCATTTGGTTTGTAGAGCTCATTTGAGTCCAGAGCACACCAGGAGAAATCCTGGAGCCTAACACTCAGTAAGGAATGCAAAACTAGATCCAAAAAGTTCTGGACTTGGTTTTACTAATGTTATATAATCTGTCCAGGACACTGAGGTCAGTGTCTTTTCCCTTGTGAAATGTTCAATAAGATCTTTGATTGACCACAGGCCACCAAGAGTCAGGTTTATCTTTCTCAGCAGTACAGGGCCTCTTTGAAGCACACTGGACACTTGGAGGGAAGAGGGCTGTCTTCTGAATCACTACCACCCTTTCACTGCAGCATCCAGCAGTCCTTTGAAATCACAGCTGCCATCCAGATTTTAGCCACTCTGAGCCTGCATTGCTCTACAAAATCTGGGGAGATGATAACCTAAGTTTGTATAGCGTCTGAGTTGAAAGCACCTCACAGTTTCAGAAACCTTTAAATCAATGGCTGATAAGTAGGTTTTTACTATGCAGGCAGGCTAAAATTTCCACAATACATACAACTTCCAGAATACAAATTCAGCTTTTAAGACACAACTAGAAAGATCAAACTGAGTTAGCTAGTGAAAAGGTAAAAATGTATAGGGAACTTAGATGTCTTATTAGAAAGTCTGTCTCTTCAGTCTGAAAGCTCCCTCTTAGATACCTAAGTGTATGGTTACAATGAAACAGTTTTACACAATTTGCAGGAGATATAGAAAATTATATGATCTGGAGAGTCATTACAGTTCTCTGAGGAGAGAAAATCCTTATGTATCAACCTGGAAGCACTGGCAGAAAAATGAAAACTTCAGCTCAGTGTTGGTTATCAAACACAAGACAGAGGATCTTTAACTTTTTTATTGTTACGGACTTTGAATTATAGAACAGCAGAATGTTCGGTTCAAGACAAGCAGAACATTTAGTTCATTTCATGAATATCATTCATGAATTCAAGGTGCAATTAATTTCATCAAATACTTTCAGATTAGAGAAATGGTTCCATGTATTTTACTGACATATTAACGCCATTAATATTAAGGTTAGCCTGGACACTTGAGTTACATGCAGACATGTCCTTTGCAACTACATATGACTCAATCCAGTTGCACACATATGGATCTATCTCCATCTGAGCTGCATTCCATCTGGCCTCAAAAGGGCATTGGCATTGTATAAGAGCATAGCCCTCTCATATACCCCATTTTTCCTGGCAGCCTTGCAAATGTCTTGAATATATTAAAGTGCTAAAAATCACACTGCACTGATACTTAGACAGTTGAATTCAGACCTTGAAGTCAGGGGAAAGGGATCACATGCATTGTGTCTTGTTTCATTAGAGAGCTTGAAAAGGATTTAGTTCATCTTTCACAAAAGACACCATCAATCTTTCCCTGGGTTTAGATGGGAATCAGATAAGCTGTATATAGTAAAGGTAACAGCTTGGTAGACTGACTAGCCCTCCAAACTGACACTATCCAGACTGCATTATTTCATTTCGAATAAAAGTGAAGCTGGTCAGAATCAAAACTTATGCTCATCTAATGGCTGGGTTTTATCTCATTTCTGTAGATAGATATCTACATCCCTGGTAAAACCAGTGAAGTTGATATTAGATATTTATCCAAGACCCGGATTTTATAATACTGCCAATGAAATTTGATTCACCTTGCTACCTCCAGAGCTCAGTAGTGGGAAGTTATTTTGTAGTCTCAGTAGCCCAAGTAAAGGTAAAACAGGTCTGGAAATTGCCTGACCGCTGGGGGTTGAGGCAGGGCAGTCACCTCAGCAGTTACTGTGAAGGAATATTGTACAGTGCAAACATGTTGGTGTGAGGGGTCCTGATGAACAATTTCAGGGGTTTCTGTCAGGCACTGAGCATCCACAGTGCTTATTAGATTAGAAGAAATTTGAGGGGGGTTTAGAGAATTCCTAAAGCGTGCTGGACAATCCAGCATGTCCACTCTCTCACAGCAGCAGAGGCATTCCTGCTGACTCCCACATCAACAGGAGAGGGACTCAAAGCACATTTCTGCTGCCAGAACTCTCAGAGCAGAAGCTCTTTACAACAAAAAACAGTGCATTTATGAGTTGAAATGCAATACATGTCATTTTTCTGTTAAAACTTCCTTACACATATAAAGCTTTACTTCTTGGCTTGCATACAGTTCTCCTGTCCTGACCGAGTTGGATATTGAGCTACCTGTTCTCTAATAAAGCCCATTACCATCCACACTGTTGGTATCTTTATACCAAATTCTTTTAGTGAGTTTGTTTCTCTAGGCATTTCATGTACAAACAGAGAACAGTGACCAGCAGGCATCTTACATTAATTCATTTATCCTAAATTCATGCAAAGACTTTAAGACTATGCTTTTAGAAGGAGACCAATATCTGTTTTTCCTGTTGTAACTGTTTTTCAAATTTGGCTCCCCTTTGAGAGCAGAGAGAGTAGAAGAATGTGTGGGGCTTATGAATTGTTGCTAATGAACTTGTGTTTCATCTTTTTAGCTAGATTTTCACATTTGAAAATAACATCTGCTCCTTCCCTCTTTCTCGGTAAGACTTTTTAGAAAGAGATTAGATGCAACCATTTTCTAAAATCCCAATATAATGAAACAGCTGAAAGAGAAGCTTAAAAGAAGGCAACTGAAAAAGAAATATATTCCCCACCATGATCATAACTCATAGCTATGTGTTGTGAGAACTCTTACAAGCTAATCCGTCTGGTTTTGGTTTTCAGTCACAGATGAACTAACAGCCTCTCATTTAAGTTACTGCATGGAACCACTGTGAGCTTAAGAAGCATTAGTCATTTTATTTGCATTCAAAGGGTTGTGTTTTTTAAAATGTAAGGAATATCCCTTCCCTTAAGAAAGGAAGCTATTCTGCGTAGCAAGGATTAGCAGAGAGCCAGAAAAATCTGTGTTAGCTAAAAATTGATTACATAGACTCATTTGGGTTGGGCAAGGATCCTTCTGTGTCATCAATTCCATTCCACTGCACTAGCACCAAACTGATGATACCAATCGGATTGTGGGATGGAAGAAAGTATAATTTCAGAAAGGAAGAACCTAAAATTTTATCAGTGTATGTGTATGAAATTAAGGACCTTGAACTGTTCTGATCTCTCTCCTGTAGAAAACACAAGGAAGATTTGCATTATTTTTGCCAGCTTTCTCTTTAATACCCGCATATTGATACACATTTTAACTCTAAATATTTGTTGTTTCTTTTCTCACTGTTTCTTTCAAGAATGTTACTAAAAGTCCTTCAGGGCGTAGTTTTCAGCAGATTATGTGAGATTTAGCAACCATGCTTCTGCCACAGAACAAAGAAGGTAATAATGGACCTTCAGCTTGTCTGCATCATTAAAGCCCATAGCAGTTAATGAAAACTTCTAATTGTGGAAATATGCTTCCTTTCAATTGAAGCCATACCAGAAGGAAGCCAGTTTATTCACAAGAGGCTTCCTTTTTCAAGAACTCACTCAAGTCTGTCGTAGTTTTTACATTGCTTCTATTTGGCATTGGGTCAGGCTTCTTAAATGATGAGTTCAAAACCCTGATAGATAGGAGAATATTCTATGCAATAATAACTCAAAGAAATTACCATGTTGCAGTGCAGCATAGCAGAAAATTTTGCTGTAGTAAGAATTCTGGTCTTTCATTTTGGTTTTGACCTAGAAATTATCTGACATGCTATAGACAGATAAATTGTTACCATTTTTTGATTGTATACATAGTTTTAAGTAAGCTCAAGCAGCTGTTTTTCAGTATGCTTTCTATTTTTTTTTATGTCTCTCATTATGCCTTACTCCAGTGCTATCGCTGTAGATTTCATAGGAAGGCAGAGATGATCTTAAAAAAAATGGAGCTACATTATTCTTAACTCACTGACAATGTGTTCTTCATTTCTCAGTCTGATAAAGCAGCACTCAGCTGGGCTTGGGAGGGTGTTACCTTTAATTCACCACATATCTAAGTCAATATATCATCTTGTTTTCCTGTAGATAGAAAACCTCTCAGACATGGTTACATGGCACTACACCCTAGACTCTTACAATATAGCACATTTCGTTTCCCAAGGAACCATAGGCTAACAGCTTTGTTCACAGGAAGCATTTTTAGGACATCACTGTGTAAGGTTTCAGGGAAAGAGTCTTTGGCTTCCTTCTCAAAGAGCTCCTGAAAAGATGGTTGTGCAAAACTTGGGTCAAAGTTGTCCAGACTGTTGAATGGAAAGACAGAACAAAACTCTGAATTTCTGTGACCAGAAAATTTCTGTGAAATAGTGCTATGTTCCATGCCATGGTACTTATGATGGTCATTTTATGGGTTTTTGGTTTGGTTTGGTTTGGTTTGGTTTGGTTTGGTTTGGGCGAGGTAGGGGGGTTGTTGATGTTTTTGGATTTGTTTGGGTTTGGCTTTTTGTTTGTTTGTTTAATTATGTGTTCTTTCCTCACTTAGAAGCTTCAGAATGGTGTGATTTTTTTCTGTGGCCCACATCTATCATTAGCTATTGTTTCTAATTCTTAGTAGTTCTGTCACCTTTTCTATTAGACTATAACATTTTAGGGAAGAGAATTATGGTCTTCATTCTACAGAGATAATTTTCTCTACACACATGAGAGTACATAGGCATATGTGTGAAGGAATTTCTTTCAAGACCTCCTGGGGGCAATTTTTGGTTCTCTTTACAGGCTTTGAGGATATGTTCTCTGCAGTTGCTGCTCTGTTACAGTCTGGGTAATACTGGTAGAGATCCAAGAAGCTGTTTATGTGAGAGGTTAGAAACTCATTTACACAAGATGTTATTCTCCCAACCAGCTTCATAGTTCTCTCCTACAGAAAAATGGGATTTGTTTTGCTTTCCCTTAGGCCTCCTGACGTGGATCAAGATTTTCCATGGACAAATACAATCAGCACCAGTATCATTTCATAACTCAAAATGCCTCATAAATCCACAGAAATTTTCCATTAGTGAGAGATAAATTTACCTCAGAAATCTGTTTATATGAAACCTACAGACAAAATATTATTGAAGTCATCTCCCCTTATATATGGATGGTAATAGCCATCTTGCCTTGAGGTACATTTGGAATTATTGAATTTTCAGTGTAATATTCAACAAAAACGTAATTTATTGATCTCACTTTTCTTTCCTCAGTATGTCACTAGTCCTATAGAAACAGAAAAACTTCTGCACATTTCTAAAATTAAAAATTATCCTAAATATTTTATTTTCCCAATATTTTATATACTTTACTTTTTCACCAAAAGGAAAGTAATTTTTCATTTAAAAAAAAATTAAAATATTTTCTGATCTGTACTGCTTATAGTAATGGGCTGTTTATTCTTAATAACAGAACCAGGACCACATTCTGCCTTATGACATATAAGGGCAAACATGAGGGTTGGAAGCCACAGCCTTAGTGTTGTCTTTTCAGTCCACTAGCCTCAAGCACAAATATGGCTAGCCATTAAAATAAAAGCAGTTCGGTAAAAATAACCAGAAGATAGTAATTAGGATCAAGGTCTTGTGACAGGCATATTCTATAAATAACAGCAAACAGAAATAAAAAACCTATGCCATCATTAAAAAAATTTCTATTGCTAAATTATGTCTAGCACCTGTGGAAGACAGCAGTCAGTACCCAGCCTATAAATTTAACATTTTTTGTTCACATAAGCAAGTCTCAGTTCTTGCAGACTTGCTTCTGAGCTTTGCCATTACCTCACTGAGGATTTGTGCTCACTGGTGTGTTTGTGTTTGTGTAGCAGTGGAAATTTTTTTAGCAAATATGAAAAGAAGGCCTGCATGTTTTTCAATTTTGAAAATATTATCTTTGGCAATGAAAGTGATAAACCGAGGGGCTAAAAATGGTGTACTTTCTAGGGTATATTTCTTGGTTTATGCCTGAAATAGGACACCAAACTCAATTACAACAAATCTCACAGGTGACAAAATTAGCACAGTAGCATGAACTCTGCCAATTAACCACGAGAACGCTCTCATTAATCTAGATTTTTGGAGTTATGGAGTGATACAAATGATTTATTGTACACATTACTCGTTTGATACCATGGAATGGTTGTGTGTACCTTTGTAACCTTTGCAGTGTTACTGGGGAAATACCGTAGTCACTGGAAAAGCAATCATCTCTTCAGGATGCTTGCCTGAGTTTTCATCAACTTCAAACCACAGTGTCCAAAGTTGAAAGGCCAGTATGGGACAATCAACAAAGTCAATTGGATGTGTCATGGAAGTTTCCAACGCGGGGATCATTGTACCTCACACACAACTGAGACCCAGCAAAACTGGGCATATGGAAATTGCCCCGCTGTTTTCAGGTGGGACTTCCTCTTCCAACACAAAATTTTTATCCCAATAAGGACCTGCTTTTGTAACTGCAAAGCCCACATATGATTACCTGGGACCTGTGGATAAATACTAAGATGTTCAATAATGGTGTCCATCAGTTAATGGGAAACCACAAAGCCCTGTGTGATTTCACAGTCTTATTGACCTGTTTGAAACATACTGATAGAACTTCCTCTATTTTCTATTACCTCTTCCCCAAAATTAACAGTGCCTGATGATTAGGGAGGGCAACCTGTTGCTATTACTCTTTTTGAAAGATTGATTTATTAAGGAAGTTTGAGACTGCTTTCTGGATTGAGCTGTCAATCAAAATAAGCAAAGGAATATCTTGTTAGCAGATTCTGATGGGACTTAGATTTGGGGTTTGAGCTATTCATGATATAGAAAATTAGGTCATACCTCAAGAAGAACATCAGTCAAGAGAATCCAATGGTCAAAATTATAAATGTCTATCAGATTGCTTTAAGCAGTTGCTAAGCATGAGTTCTGGAACTTTAGTGTCAGGTGCTGAGTATCTGACTGTTCATCTGTCTGGCTCACAGAATAGTACTTCGAAGTATTTTCATTGAGGGCAGTGGATAGAAAAGAGATGTAAGCCAGAAGAAACAAATAACAAGAAAAATTACTTGGAAAGATTGTGTCATGCTTCACCCACTATTACATCTGATTCTTCCTGATAAATATTGTAAAATTTTCAAGTAGCTTCATTTTTCAGTTACCATTAGGGAGCCTTAGATTCAGCTGAAATAAAAATGTGCATATGAAAAAATTCTGCCTATAAAAATGTTTTAGTAGTGGAAATGAATTTCTGAACAGATCAGTAACATGCAAGTGATGTAGCATTTCTGTTCTAAATTATGGGTTTAAATTCCAAGATGTTAGTGACAGCTGTTCATTAGCCTACGCTCCTCTCTCAATCTCATTTCCCAGTGGACAGGCACCCATAGCAGAATCATCAGTCTTGGTAAGTCATTGTTTCTGCATCAGCCTGGAGACTAAACTATCCTTCCATAAACTGAGAAAGCCTTTAGCATCATGTATTTCATGCTGTGCCTGTGCTGTGCCTGTACAGATAAAGAAATTATGTCTGTCTCTTTTGCTGTCATATCTACTTCCATTCACAAGCACTAAGCATGTCTGAGCACAAGAATAATACAATGAAAAAGCTAAATCTTCCAAAAGATTTTTTTATTGTTTAGCTTGGGTATACCAAAGCCCATTTAGTCACTGCAGGATACATCATTCCTCACGAAGCATCTATCCGGTGTTTTGGTATAACCACCATTCAAAATCTCTCCTGAACTCTTCAACCTGGTTAAATCCCATGACACTTAGAGCTTTGTCACTGGTCACAAGCACATTAGTGCCGAAGATATGGCTATAGCCTAAAAAATCTGAAAGAAAACAGGTTTCCTCTATCTCTTGCTCCAGTGATGTAAGCATGGTTTATTCCTACAGAGCACAAACAAGTGAAATAACGCCTTTTTAGTCAGTGGTTGGACAACTAGACATGAAAGAGTCTAATCACCATCTCCTTTGGCTTCTGTCCACTACAGTCTGGGACATTTACAGATGGAAGTTTTTGATCCCTCCAGCAAAAGCTGTCCTATTTTGTCAAATTAAATCCTGAAAGCATGCAAATTCAGAGGATCAGAAGGATCCTGGGGATCTAGTGCAACTCTGGAGCCCTGAGGCAGAAATACCTACAGCCAGGACACCAAGTATTAAAAAAATGTTTATCTAATTTGTTTTTGAAAAGTGCAATGAATGAGATCCTCCATATGTAACAGATCTTTAATGAAGTACTCCTTCTATTATGAAAATATACAGTATAAATTGTTTTCCTTTCCCCTGCAGATGAGAGGAGTCACCCTCTTTGTAAAAGGCTTTTACAGTGTCAAGCCTGTTATATCTGCCCTCAGTCTGTTCTAGACTAAACAAACATTGCTCCTTCCACAAAGTTCATATTTTCTAAACTTCTTATCGGTTTTATTGTTCCTCTTTGTACTCTAATTTGTCAACATGTTTCTTGTGTTGAGTTGTGCCTAAACTGGACACAGTCCCAAGATCTCACCGGACAGAGAATATATTTCTCTCTGTTGTCCATGACACTTCTACTGATTTGAAGCTTGCCCTTTTTGTACTACAGCCAAAATGTTTATTAATGTCTGACTTGTCACCCATCACAATCCCCCATCTGCCTCTGTTACCCAGTCAGCTATTCCCCATTCCATGTCTAATTTTTATAACACAGGCCTTTATCACAAGTTTCCTTTCTCAAAGAGATTTGAATTCTGATTCTACCCTCAGTAGTGCATTTAGCCCCTTGCAAATTGCCATTGAAGGAAAGTTATAGACACCCAGATTTCTTCAAAAGGTTGATGTTTGAAATCCTTTCCATTTTGCTAGTGTGAAGTCCCAGCTGCTTGTTTTCAAATTCTTTATAAATCACATATTTACATCATGTATTCCTGTACAAAAGGATGTATGAAGTGACACTGTTTTACAATTTTTTTTTATTTATGGCTTCATCTTCATCCAGAGTCCCATTATAGCGCTTATCCTGGGAAACTCTGACATGTGAGCTCAAAGACACTTTACCATCATCTTGGTCATTCCTACTGCCAATTTTCAGCCAGTGGCACATATTATGCCTTTGTTTTATTAAATCCGACTTCTGAGGTCCTTGGGGTTCCAGAGGGAAGGTGGCTACCTAAATGACTGCTACAAGTTTCTCAAAGTATAAGGACAAGGGCATTCCAAGAATTGCAACATTGTTGTCAAATCTAAACTGCAGAGACTGTGGTTTTCTGCTGGACTCTCTATAATAATAACTCCATCCAAGCGTGGGCTCTTGGGATTGAACCAAATTTATATGTTCTTTCGAAAGTGATGTGTGAAAAAAATTTGTTACAAGATCTTTTATTGTAATAAGTTCAATTATAAATACATAAATGTGCTTCTAAGTCATGATTTAAGCCTCTACAATAATGAAAATTTATTTACATGGTGCTTTATTCCAGAGATTTTATTAATTTGTTTTCATTCATGAAAGATTAATTTAAAGAATGAGCATGATTTTAATGTGCAGAAGAGTACAGACCAAATGAAAAATGATACTTTACTCCACCCAACAAAGAGCGACACCTCCCCTTAACAGACTGAGAATTAGAAAGAAAGAAATTAGCTTCAGGTTGGTTTCTGGCGTTCTCTAAAGTTGGATGAATTTAACCCATTTTGTTTCTCACCATTTACTCAGAAGTATGGGCTCAGGATATGGATTATTTCAGACATGGACATTCCACCCTACCCTGTAATAGAGGACACAGAAGCTAAACACAATAGTGAAAATTAACATTATCTTCTTTCTTATGCCTGGTTTCAGACTTTTGCCAAGGTTGTGAACACATCTGAGCCATTTATACTCAGCTCACTGAACCTAAGGATCTGAGGAGCTCAAAGATTGTAACTTTGGTATTCCATGAGGTCTAACAAGTATCTTTGTTTCATGTATCTTCCATAGTGTCCCAATCCTCCTTGTATTGTATGAAAATAAATACTTCAGTTAACTTAAGCAAAATAAAAACAGGGCTAAAATCTTAATATGAATTTTATGTTTGGAAAAAAAAAACCAAAAAACAAAAAAACTTTGAAGAATTTTTGATCTGCAATAAAATAATAGAGGTACCTAAGAAATGGAAAATATGCATATTGTAAAAAATTTTAATTCTGCAATCTTCCCTATTTTCATAATTCTGTTGGTACTTTTTTCTGTACATTTCTTACTTTTTTGATACATGTAACTTTTACCAAGGACTTTCTATGGGAATGTAGCAAATGAATTCTTGAATCTTTTTGGCATGCACATCTTTGGTTACCAATTTACTCTTTGCTTAAACTGTGTTACTGGTTGCTCAGGAATGAGTTTATTTGCTTTATCATTAGTTGCTATGGCATAACTAACCAATACCATGACAAAAAAAACCCCACTTTTAAAGATGCAATGAAGATATTAAAAATTCATTGCTGTTCTGTGCTTGTCCAATGCACAGATTTAATTTTTTTTGTTGTTCTCTGAAAGAACTATTTGAATAACTTATTCTAGATATTATGGTTGCTTTTTTTGCAAAGTATAAATAAAGTCATTAAAAGCAGTGTAGTAACACTGTATTAGATAAAAAATAATGCTAAAAAAGAGGATTTACAAGGGTCGTGAGACTGGTTCTGCTATGTTGGAATTCTCCAAACTACTTTGACTGTGGTGGAGAACATCCTGTACACATTTTTACTTTAATAAAGCCTAAATGCGTATTCAGTTAGATGTTCACAAGAGTATTTTAAATTAGCTGAGTGATGTTGAAAATACATGTGCTTGCCTAATCAGAACCTTTACATTAAAGTGTTTCAGCTTTAAGTTAAAATTTCTGAAATTACAAAAGAATAAGGGAAACTATGGCTTGATACAACTTTTGAGAAATAAAAATCATACACAATTTCCCTTATATTTTCCTGTATTTCAGGAGAACTGAAGGCTCAGTTTTAAAACTTCCTGACTCCCCTGTATTGAAAATTAAATTAAGAATAAAATTATCCTCTCATTAATAGTCTCTCATGCAGTCTAACTGATAGACTAGCTGTGGCAGGTTTCTGCAAAAGAAGACAAAAATAAGGAAGAATCCAAGCAGAAATTGTCGAACTCATGTTCCAGTAAAATCATCCAAATATTAGCTTCATGAAAGTGTAAACAAAGCAGACAGTAACTTGGCTTCAGAATTGTGGAATGGGAGAAGACTCTAATTACAGAAATATGAATCAGCCAATAAAGGATAATGGGTTCTTTTCAGAAGAGAAAAAAAACCTGTAAGGTCTTGAACTATAGGGAAAGTGAGAGACGGGTTTTAGAGCATGCACTTGTGATCTTCTTCCAAACTCAGACCTCTCTAATGGGTCTTATAAACCAAATCCTGTAAAATGTGTCCCACTCTGCAGCCCACTTTTCAGTAGAACCTTTAATATTTTGTAGAGCAGTAAAGGAGAGCAGAAGGTCATTGAAAGGACAAATAAGAAGGATGTGTAGGAATATGCCAAAACTTCTACATCCTGTGGAGAAGTGCTCCTCACGGTTTAGTGCAAACACAACAATGAGGAAATCTCTCCAGTTCATCCCTGCCCACGTAACCCACTTCTCCAGACTCTCACACGGGAAAAGACACACCAGAGCTGCTCCCACATGGGAGGAAGATTCAGTCTCTCAGCCCACATTCACTGTTTCCATTATTCCATTCAACTTGAGCCCTTCTGCAGGACCTCAGCATTCAGCTTTTATCTCCCATGGCAAGGGAATGTTGTGCTAGATATAGACCTCTAGCCAAATCTCAAATTCTTAATTTGACCCAGATCTAAGGCTTTATTTTAATGGAACTTGGCTGATTTATGTGAACTGAGAATGTAGCGTATTGTCCAAAACAGAATTCCATGTCTCAGCAACTGAGTAAAATAAAACCTTAACTTGTGAACACAGAGGTCCAAAGCCAGCAATATAAATATTTTTAAATGCTCAAAGTTTATATTAGATTTAACTTGCTATAAACCATATCTAGCACATTTAATACAGCATTAGTTTATAAAAAATAATTTTAAAATAGAACACAATTCAGAAAATATCAACAAATACATTTGGGTAATGCAGGTATAGATTTTAAAGTAAAGTTGACGAGCACTAAAAAAGCAGCTTGCAAAACTGCAGATATTTTCAGATTAGCAAAGAATTAAACCATAGAGAAATTTGCTCAGTGCACTGCTTTTAAATTTTACCCCTTGCCAATTAGAAAGGATGTGTTAAACAAAAAGCAACAGAGAAGTCTGAATCCATGTAATTGCTGTGAGTATGGGAGATTGGACATGATTTAGCAGCATCTTCAAAAGTAGTTCCTGTGGCATTTTTCCTCATTTTGAGCAGAGGATAAACCTTGTTCATACTTCTCACAGCTTTTCTCTTACTTTCTCTTGGAAGTCTTGTAGGTTTCTTTGCTTCACCCTTGTCAGAGCACAGCATGTGCACATGGCAGAGCCTGCTCACCCCCAAGAGATGCGAGTAGATGAAGCTTGCACAATAGGTGCAGAATTTTGGTAGCATGCTTCAAAACATCTTTCCTACGCAAGTTAAATTTTTTTAAAAGCTTATGACAGGAATAATTTTTGATAGGAGAAAGCACATTGTTATAAAAAAAAAAAACCACTTTCCTGGCAAATCAGTGTTCCTGGTCACTAAAGCTTAATAGTGAACAGGTAACCAGACTTCATTTGGTCTAAAATAAACATTGACCAATTAGTACACTTTTCTCTAGACTCGTTCTTAGAAATAGGATTGATTTTTTTCCAGCATTAACTGGTATGTGGCAGACACCCAGGAACCAGCAAGAGTGATGAAAAGCCTGGCAGACATAAAAGTAAAAACCATGTCTAAAAAAGGAAAGCAATAGAGCAAACATAATTGGCAAAAGATGCAGCAAGGACAACTTTTCTCTGATTTAGTAAGAAAGTGTGTCATCTTTTTAATGACCCAGAAAGTCACAGATGCAACTTTATACACACTGATCAACTGGTAGGCAGAAAAAGGGAACATGTAATAAGCAAAGTGATTCTATACCAAAATTCCACTGTAAAAAAAGAAAAAGTACGTTAGAAACAAAGAAATCAATTAAATTTTGTTGGTAAAGGATTTTTAGGCTAAGATACTTTTTGACACATGCCTCAATTTTCTTCAAATTTCCTGTAGTTGCAAATATTTCAAGCTTTTAATAAACCTGTAGTTATCAATAAGTTAAAATAAATGGGATATCTTGGATAATAAAGAAAGAATAATAATTATCTAATTATCATTATTTCATGCTGAACAACTTATTTACTCAGCTGTATGTTTGCCTGTAAGACTGCTGTTATCCCTGGTATGCAGGAAGAACAGAAAAAAAGAACTTTTATGCAGTGTATAATTGACAGACCTACAGCAGAGCATAAAAGAAAAACAAATTTCAGATTACTTAGTTAGCAATTTACAAGTGTTTTCTCTTGAGTTCAATTCATCAGTACCAGCATGCATTATTTTAACCGTCTTTATACAACGTAAGTCTTGACCAATAAGAGACAAAAATTCAAGATTTAAAGGAATTTGCACTGCATATCACTTAAATCTACCAAGGAAATAGCTACAGATTTATGCTAAGAATTAAAAAGTCAAGAAGAAATAGTTTCTGGGGAATAGCTTCATGGATAGTGTGGATGTATTTATTTCACTATTCTGTGTCTCTACAACTTGGGTGTTTCTGTATGGTTAGTACTAATTTTACAGGAAGTTCCACTTGAATACAAGGAAAAACTCCTTTAGTGTGACAGAGCACTGGAATAGGTTGCTCAGAGAGGGTGTGGAGTCTCCCTTACTGGAGATACTCAAGAACTGTCTGGACACAATCCTGTGCCATGTGCTCTTGGTTGACTCTGTTTCAGCAGGGAGGTTGGGCCAGATGCCCCACTGTGGTGCCTTCTAACCTCACCCATTCTGTGATTATATGAAAATCAACTCTGAAAACATAAGAAAATCCTGACCACATTTTACATTTTTGCTCAGAAGCTTAAGTCTAAATTTAGAAGGCAAGACTGAGAGGGGATCTGATCAATGCACACAAATACCTTGAAGGCAGGTGTCAAGAGGATGATGCCAGGCTCTTTTCAGTGGTGCCCAGCAACAGGAAGTGGAACAATGGACATAAACTAAAGAAGTTCCTCCTCAACATGAGGAAGAACTTCTTTACACTGAGGACGGCAGAGCACTGGAATAGGCTGCCCAGGGAGGTAATGAAATCTACCTGTCTGGAGACATTCAAAACCTGGATGTGTTCCTGTCACCTGCTCTAGGTTACTCTGCCTTGGCAGGGGGTTGGACTGAATGATCTCCAGAGCTCCCTTCCAACCCTACCAATTCTGTGATTCTGTGAATCGGGAGTAAAATTGCCTCAATAAACAATAGGTTGTTCAAGGCTGAAGATATTTTTAAAGGAACGTAGACTAAAAGTAATTAATGTATACTTGAATTTCAAGGAAATACAGATGCTTTGCTGCATTGCCACTGGAGAAGAGTGTATCTGGATTTGGAAGTTTTTGTGTGTTGTTACATGGAAAAGGATTGCCAAGGCGAAATTACAGAAAAATGCAGAAAATAACTTGAGGGATTGGTATATCACTAGACCTAAGTCCCCAATTCTCCTAGAAACACCTTCCCCCACCCATTCATGACCAAAGGTCAAAGTGTACAAAAACTCCAGAAAAGGAACCAACATTAGGGTTCACATTCAGTTTAAGTCACTTCTTAGGTGCTCACTTGCACCATCTAATACCCATTTGCTCTTGCTGTCTTCCTTTTTGATGTTACAAAAACAACACCAGTGGTTATACTGGCACTGGGTTAAATCTTCTTTTCCAAGGAGAAAAAGAAGTTGCATGACAAACATGCAGCCGTGCCGTATATTAGCAAAGGCAGGCACACAAAAATCTGTCTTGATCTTAAGCAAAATATAGAAGGATAATGGTCCATGATTTTTGTAAATTCTTTCCCCAGATTGGGAATGGATTTGATACTGAGAAGTTTCTCTCTCCCTCAGTGTATAACCTGACTGATAGAACACAAGTATCTAACACCAGCCCACAGTGTTAAATATACTTCAGGAAAGATTCAGAAAGAATCAGTGTTAGTTTTAGAAGCAAAAATGCTCCATTTATTGTGCTCACTCCAAATTCCAAAAATTTAGATATTTTCCATGCCATGGTGAAATTCCCTTCTGTTGACTTGGCAAAGTAAGGCTACTTCGAACAGATTTTGCACATCTACTACATCAAGAAAAACACCTGCTGACAATTTTCGAGAGTTTCCTAGTACATAACTCTCTAGAGTAATTCAGCATCTAAATGGCATGCAAGTTACATAATATTGTAAGTCAGAGTAATTGTGTTTAATTTGCCTTTTCATGGAAAGATACAATCCATTTAGTATGTCAGAGTAAAGGCAACTTAACCTGCCACCCAGTGATTAAAATGCCAGAGTGAGATGGATATTCTGTGAAATTAAACATTTTTCTTACCTTTATTATCTGAAGTGGCCAAATAAAGGCAGCAAATCATTACGAGCAAAATATTTAGAGGAACATTTCCTGAGCATTCAGCAGAGAATAACACCAGTCAGGCAATTTATATTAACTGGGAAAGCAGCTACTAACTGCTAATATCTTTTTTCAGAAAAAGTTCTTCGTTTCTGAATGCCACTGCCTAGGATACTGTAGCATCAGGCCCATACAAAGAATTCATGGAGCGTTTCTCTTGGCAAAACAAGTAGACATCAGAAGCTGACCACTTAAAAATAATACCAGGAGTTTTCAGCAGGTGCCTGTGTCCAGCCCCATTCAGTAGGTTTCTTGCCTACCACGGTACCCTGCACTTGCACAGCAGTTTCCCTGTTACAAAATAAATCTGCATAGCATCACAGAGCAGCCAGCTTTCTCCAGATTGTTTGTGGACAAGCCAGTTAAGGCATTTCAAAGTAGCTTAGAATCATTATCTTCAATTCTTTTTACTCCCTGCAAATGCTCTTTTGCTTTCTTGCAGTGTGTTTCCTTTGCAATAGATGCTGACTGCTGAAAGCTCGGTTTTGCTTGCCCTGGGGTAAAGGGCCTTGAAGAGTTTCAGCTCATCCGGTTTTAGAGGGTCTGTTTGAGTGGGTCTTGGGAGTGTTAGGGCGTTTTTTTGGTTTGTTTTAAGGTTTTAGCTGGACGGGAAGGGTAATGGAGAAAGTGGGGTACTTTTCCAAGTTCGTGGATTGGCTGGCGGGCGAAAGGCACTGATGCAAGGCTAGACATTGCCACCCCGTGGCCAGAGGCGCTGTGCTGATCAACGCTGGGGCTGGGCCCGCAAAATATGGACTGTTCGGACCGAATTAGAGGATCAGGGTCCGGGAAAAGCCAGCGTGAAGGGGCCTTAACTTCTCCAAGCAGGCCCAAGTCGAAAAAATGGGGACATGCAGCTCTGACATCTATTACTCCAAAGTGAACTGCTTATCCATGAGAGGGGACAGGACTGCCCTCCCTTGACAGAACATGCAGAGTTTGGAGCGTCTTTTTATTGAACCAGGAGAGAGGGAGAGGAAGGCCCCAACTGCCTGAGTACAGTATTCTGTATTTTCCTCTTCAGAAACATGAGCTTCTACAGGAGGACATCCTTTCCAGTAATTAAGTATTCTATACCATAGCACCATCACTACAGTTTCCTTCTCTGCAATCCCATTTTAAAAATGAAAGGGTGATACTTGGGAGCGTGTCATTCCTGGATGAGAAAGCACCACAAGTATCGGACTCGATATCTGACAAGGTTCTAGACACGGGGCTGCTCACAGGCACCAGTTCATGCCTTCCTGGAAGCAGAACATTGTTATTCTAAATCAAGCAGAAATACCTACAGCATCAGTTCCTGCAGAGCTTTTAACAGCTCAGCAGGGCTTTTTTGGCTCATTAAGAGTATCAAAATTTGCTACTCATCAGCTGCATAAATCATTCTGGGTAAAACCCTCTGACTCTTCATGTGCTTCCTATGTCTGTTTTTTATTTATCATTCAAACATCCCATTCCTCACTGTCTTTTCTAACAAACAGACTCTGCAAAGTTATGATTTTATACCCTATCTAGGAGGTATCTAGACTCCATGCTGTTCAGTCTTTTTGCTTCATTATGCTGGAAGAATGTTCTACCAGTTATCTGGCCAAAATTGGTCATTTATTTAACAGCTATGGGAAAACAGACTTTTATAATAATCAGATTTCTATTCAATAAAGACTTGCACCAGGAAGCTCACCAGGTAGATTTGCCCAAGCACCTGTGGAATTCTACACTGCAGACAGTTGGCCATTCTCTGGTGCTAAAGAGACTAGGGCCACCAAACAGGGAGGATGAATCCTACCACTCCTGACTGGATGAACAGGACGTATCAGTGTGATCCTTTTATCCAAATTCAGTTCCTCACAGAACTTGTAAATTCCAGATTTGCTGTTCAAGTGCATTGATTGCATATGTAATCTCAGAAGCATAAAATCATCATGTTGTGCTCCCTGGAGAAATAGATATATTTAAAGATCTAACAGATTTTGAAGCAGCTTTTAAAAATAAAAC
>VZTZ01022434.1:176126-218670 GCA_013400955.1 Drymodes brunneopygia | reverse complement strand
ATATATATTTATATATATATATGAAATAGTGAAATAGGAATGCAGTTCTTTCAAATCCTCTGCCTGTGATGTACACTTTAACCACATGCAGTAGCAAAACAGAATTCCCATGTCATCAGAGTAAGGGGAGAATTCAGATTCTGCCTTTTCAAAAACCAGATACATTTTTATATACTGCTCTACTGGTTTCAAAGGAACGGTCAAGAAGTTCCATGTACAATACACTTCTTAAGCACAATATAACACTAAAGGGAAATTAATAATGTAGAACTAGATTGCAATGAAAGCAAAAATTCAGTGGAATCAAGTCAAGAAGATGAAGTAGTTGTGCAAGAAAGAAGATAGGCCTTATCAGCAGAATTGAATTCCAGATAAAATACAGCTATCCTTCCCAGAATACAGAGACAGCCTATGATTGCAGCAATCAGAGTCAGCAAGAGGTTATAAATTTAGCTAGTCTGGAAACCAAATGAAATGGAAAATAGAATGTCAAGCACTGAAAAGCAAGTTAATGAACAGAGAGCAACATCCACAATTTTCACAGCTCTGCAGAGATCATAAAGGACTTTGTTGAGTTTTCAGGTCAAGACAATGAAGAGCATATGGGATAATTAATTTCCCATTTTTAATGGACAATATGACATCAGCATGAATCTGTCATCAAGTCATTCCTAAGACACCACTCTACTAAAACTTCCAAATTTCCATTGTCAGAAGAGAAAACAAGCAAACAAAATGCTTATTGTGTAAAGAGCCTTCCAGAAAGAGCAAATACAAGGTGTTTAATCTCAAAGGTACAGCACTGAAATGCCACTTCACTTTCTAGACCTTGAGCTAAGAGCAGGACCATAGCAAGTTACCTTGACTGCCTAAGTCACCACACCTCTTCAAGGTCATTAAAAGGTCACAGTTATCATGATAGTGGCAATTATCTGTCATATAGACCATGGGAAGACCAAGGAACAAGATGCACTTCCCACTTCCCTGGAGAATATCTCAATTATATCTAGATCTCTAGATACAGACATATATATGTAATACACATATAATACACACAGACACATACACATATATATATATTCTCTCCCTGTAGGAAATAAATAAATTGACAAAGAACTCTAAAGATCAAAAAGATGACAAAAATCAGATATTTGAATGTATATACAGAAAGAATTCAGAGCATGCTCTGAATGACAGATTTTAGGAAAAGATTGATTCTTAGGGAAAAAAACAAGGCAATGAGGTTACGTAGATACAGAGATCCGAAAAAAAAAAAAATAAAGGTGTATTTTTCACCTTTCCCTAGGCTTGACAATATAAACAAACATGATGTTGCCAACAGCCCCATCTGGTTTCTGACACAGTATGTGCACCTTCCAAAAACTTCCATACTTCCATTCTTTGTACTATCCCTTAAATATAAAATAAATCAGCAGTTTCTGTAGAGTTCTTAAGAGAATGACAAGGCATAATATCAAAATGAATCTGATTATGATCTAATATGTCATTTCTATCATAACTTCAGTACGAAAATGTTTTGAGACAAAAAGATTTAGAAGTATCAAAATTAATAATATGGATTTTTTTTGCAACAAAGGTGAAATAACACATTTTTTGGAAAAATATTTAGTTCTATGTAACACAGTAGGAAAAGCTGTAATAAGTCATTACAGGGAATTATGGGAGTTCTGAAAAGGGCAGTTAAGCTGTCTTTGAAAATAGGGAAGGAGGGCCTTCACATGACCACTGAAATCCACAAAACTACTGCTCCCATATTATGAGAGCTTTCAGTTCTACAAACCAGTTAGTTATTATTACAATATGCAAGTAAGTTTTCTTGAATTAGAAGATAAAGCTTAACTGGTGCCTGCAATAGATGTACTGCAGAAGTACTGCAATAGATGAATTTGACAGAAAATGAGGAGTGGTATCTGGGGAACTGGGTCAAACCAATTCTCAACCCCATCTAACATGCTTGTGCAGATGCATTTACTTGATGCCAAAAAATGTAATAAAGCTAGGCCAGGAAAAGGGAGGCACAACTCATATTGAGTGGTTTTTCTTCTGTAACACTTTATTAAATATTTTTCATTGCATTTATACATAATCATTTTCTAATATCCATCAAGGCAGAAAGATATAGCAAAGAAAATTGTACTTTAAAACAAAAGAGACTGTTTGGTTTTGGGTTTAGTTCACAGACATCCTTAAACAACAAGTACAAGACTGTGTATCTTAATGACAATGAAATGTAGTTCACTGTCATATGAAGTGGTAATTTAGTCTGGGATGAGGAACTCCACCTTACAGCACACAGATAATGAGTCATTGAATGCAGTCTGCATCCTCCTACAAAGCCAGTGCTGTATTTCTTTAGGTACTTCTATAATAGTTAGGCTGCATTTTCCAAAAATGCTTATGAACTCTTATAACATTGATCAGGAGCTAAATTTATTCTCCTAACATTCAGCTCTGTTGCAAAAGTTCTTGCCTTTTGGTAGAAGAAAAGAGACATTTCCCGATCCACGAGGAAGTTATGGTAGATCACAGCAAGTCTGGTGTAAATCTTCAGTTGAGCTTTTTTATTGCCCAGGTCCATGGCAGCAGCAAGGGCCAAGTGGTAATAGCCAGCTGCATCAAAGGGGTCCTGAAATAAGAGGCTCAAAGGTAGTACAACCAGTGCAAGAGGACTGCAGAGCTTAGGTTTGTAAGTATCTAACAAGAATAATGTAGATTCTGAGTACGTTTTCCCACTTTACTATTTACATTCCAAACACACAAAACCAGAACATGGCAAAATCTGATTCTATGAAATATTACTCAGTATAAAAATTTGCTACCGAAGCTATTAAAACTTCTTACCTTGAGGTCATAGAATATAATATCTCCTAAGATCAAGTACACCTTGACATAATAGAGTGTTTCCTCCTCAAACTCCAGAGGAGAGGAACAGAGGGACAGGGCCTTTAAATAGAAGTGTTCAGCTAGTTCACAGTGACCCAAATGGTGATGGATGGCTGCCAGACGATGGTAGGCTATTCTTTCATTTAGCTGATTTCCTAACAAGATAAAATATGAGTCAGGATAAAAAAACAAAGAGACAAAGTACTCAAATCTATGCTGCTTTAAAAAAAATTCTATATTGAATTTGCTGAGCTTTTACTGAATGAAAACACTTTTGCATAAGAGATACATGGTCAAAACCTGCCCTTGAAGAAAAAGCCTATGGAATTTCTGAATTTCCTCCTGTAGGATTCGACAGTGTCTGGGATTTTAAGAAATAACTACATTCATTGCTCATGTGTATATTATAATATATATACATACACACACAGAGTGCATACTTACAAAGAATATAAATAGATTATTATGAAAGAAAGAAAGTTAATGGGAATAAAGACTCCCTTGCCCATCCCAATATATATTTCACATGAAAATTAACAACAAAAATATTCTTTTCAGACTGATTAAAATGACCTGAAGAACATAAGGTTCTTCATCAGTTGAACAGGTCCCAAATTTGAAGAATAGTCATTTTGAAACCAGACCTATCATTTCTGATTTTTCCATCTTATGTTGGCTCACTATCAGGGCTATGAGCAAATCTGAAAGTATATGACACTCAAAAGCCTCTCAGGACAATATTATTCATGAGTATTGTATCCTAGCTGTTAGAAGCACACTCAATTTGGACATAAAATTCCATACTCAATTCTGTGCTCTACCAAAGGTTTTCCATTTGATTCTAAGTTAGAAGAGGAAGAAATAAATTGCTTATTCTTGAGTAGAGGCAAAAAAATAGCAATTATAGTAGTGTTATTAAATCCTGGCAAGAAATGACGAAATGCAAGGGAAGAAAACTTTAAATTTAGAGTTCTGCTGTATTTTTAGAAGTATCACTCATACTCAGCTATAATGGAAATTGTTCTTACCTAAATTTACACTGAGGATGAGAGCTACTCTCGCGTATTCCAGGCTTTCCTCGTAAGCCTTCAGATTCATCAGCAATTCCACCAACTTATTGCACAATCTGAGTTCAGTGGTTTTGTTGCCAGTCTGAACAGCAAGGGGGAGAGCCCTGTCCTGAAACACACAACATCAGCTTGAGTATGGCTGAACCCCAAGATGTGCACTGACAGGCTCTCGTTTACATCAAATCAAGGAGTTTCTGGTTTCATTTTGCTCTTTGCTTAGAACAGTTCTTGCAACCAGAAGAGAACTTGAAACAGGTGCTATCCACTAACGCCATGACAAGTACTCAGCTGCAATAGGTTAAAAACAGCTTGCTGAGAAGTTCAGCTTTTGGTTCAAGGTTTGTAGAATACCTGCTATGGTGGGAGGTACAGAACTATTAATGCAGCAGAAAAACTGCACAAACCCTGTAGAAAGTCACTGCTTTCTCCTTTTCCCAAGTACCATTGAAAAATATGTCTCCAGCAGCCTCAAATAACTCCATTCCTAAATTTGGATCTCCTGTGCAAAGAGCAGCATCCTGAGCAACCTGAAAACAAGGAATGGGGAAAGAAAGAAACAAATGGTTACTCAGTGGTAAAAAAAACCCTAAGTATTAGCAATTGAAAAAAGATTTTTTTTTTCTCTCTCCTGTTATAATGATGAAAAAGGCTATATTTGATGTTAACATGCTCTTTTTTGGTACCCTGTCTTTGAGCAAGCCAATGGCAGGTATTGAAGAAGAAACAAAAACCTGATTTCCTTTTTCTGACAATAGTATCCTGCTACTTTTGTCAGCACATGAAACTCTAAACAGTGTATTTGATAGCTGCCACGTACTGAATTTGAATTAGATCAAACATACTATAGAAATAAATTCAAATTGCATATTAGATATTGCCAACTGCAGATTTAAAAGCCTGTGAACCAATTTCTGTAAATAAATGTGAGTCTACTATTCTATTCTCATGGATAAATACATCTTGTTAGCAAGAAGGATTTAATGAAAGACAGCATGCAAAGCAAGAATACCAGGATCCTCAGTTACGGATAGAGAAAATAGTAATGAAAATGTGCCTTTTACATAAGGCAAGGTTAAGAGCCTTGCTCTGGCTTTGTCTTCTTTAAGTTTTCATATTGCATACAGTTAAGTAAAAAGTCCTTCTTTCTACGTGAGCACAGAAGTGTGCAAGACACGTGCGTCTGCTCTCTTAGATGCAAAGACACCAGCAGCTCCAGCTGGCTCTGTGCCATACTAGGCATGGCCACAGGAGGAAACATTCAGATGCTTTGTAAATGCTTCCTAAAGAAGCTACTCTGTTTTCCTGGGAATCTGGACCACAAGCCAGCAAGTTAAGATGTTTATTCTCTGTTACACACCAGCATGAAGCATGCACATGTCCTGTAATTGCTGTGGTGCTGTAGGGCTGGTAAATGGTGATGAAGAAACACACTGAGTTAACAGGAACTAAGAAAGGTCATTGCCTAAAATCCTTCCAGAATCAAGAAACAGATTAAAATGGAGCACCAGTGGAAAGTGCTGAGACTTTCCTATCAGCTGCTGAGCATTACGTGAATGGTGTCACTGCATGATGTGTACATCAATTGGCAGAATATATGGAATTTTTATATTGAATTACTCTTACCATGCCACCTGCACAACACTGATACCATGTGCTAGCCTGTAAGTGTTGCCAACATACCTGAATATAAAGATCCACAAGCTCATTCTGCCTCAGAACATAATATATCTTTCCTGCCCGTAGCCAAGCATATGCCTCCTTCTCTTTTTTCTGGAGATCTATAAATATTCCAAGGCTTCTTTTGGTATATTCCAGAGCTGACCTGTAGGCCCTGAAACAGGGAGAAGTGCTAATCACAGAAGGGTTCTTCAGAACTGCAAATGGTTTTCTTCATAGCGAGAAAAGCCTTATGTTACCATAAAAGACATTCTGTTTCCCCTATTTAGGGCACAATTATAATTTCTCAGCTATATTACACTAGTAACTAGAGAACTCAGTCTTTTTCCTCTTTCTTTTTGTTACATCTATGTTTCCTGTTAGATTTTTAGCTATTATATTGTTATATATTATATAAATATGCTATATATATACCAGTTATATTAAATATATTATTATATTATGTTATGTTATTAATAAAATTTATCCTGTTATATTGTATATTATTTCAAGACAGTTTATATGTGTCCTTCCTCTACCTCAGACTTGTGAGAAGTAGAAAAGTCTTTCCTCATCTTGAACTGTTTTATCATTTATGGATTTTTCCTAACAACTTCAGAAGAAAGTTGCATCTTATTTTTTTTGATCATCTATGCATCTGACTTAAGTGCCATTTAAACTAATCAGCTATTGTTGAAAAAACAGGAGAAACTGGGAGGAGAGTGGTAGGGCAGAGGAGAATGGGGCATGTCATGATCAGTTCTAGAAGCACTTAAATTATCAGATTTATTGATATTGTGGTGCTTTATAGTAGACATAGAAACCCCAAACTTAATAAATCTTTCTCTGTCTTGTGCTAGACTCCTATCACCTTGATCCAATGTATTTTCTTCTGAGCACAAGACACAAACATATTAAAATATAATGTGACCTGAACAGTTATGGTGAACCCTCACACAGTGCATCTTCAGAACAGCCTCCATAGGCCCCCAAAGTAAAAGTAATACTCTCCCTTGTATTTCACACTATTAAGATTTCAGTTTTCTCTACAAGATCTCATCTGAGGAAAAAAAAAATTGTTTTTCCCACTTTCTGATTGTTACAGAAATTGAGGAGACCTGTCACTCCTCCTATAATCATGAGAGGAAATAATGATTCACTGAACAAGTCTGACATTTCAGTCTTCTCTGCTAACAAGCTGCTAACATGAGCAAAGGAAAGCTAGTTGAAGTAGACAGACCCAGCCCAATTACTGAACACCAGTCCCATCCCTCCTTCAGAGCTTTCACAGCAGATAGAAGCACATCTAATCCATAACCCAGCACAGCAGCTGGAACAGGTCAGGCTGTGACCACTGGCATGGACACCATTGTTTCAAACAGACCTGACATCTTTAGCTGCTTTATCACAGACACATCATTGTTACTAGGGCTGCTAACACAAAGAATGCTGGGGTACTGTGGTCCAATACCATGTTGAGTTTGTGCTGTTATCTGGTAGCATGCTAAGGTTGCAGAGTCAACACCTGGGAGCCAGGCTCCTGGGATATACAAATTCCATGTACTACAAGCACACAGAGCAGCAGCTTCTCCAGCTAGTGAAGTCTTTCTGCAAATCCCAGGCAGCTTAAAATCTTGACCAACTCCTTAGTCTTCAGTCTCTCCAAAAGATGGTCACTAACTATGTCATTAAAAAGCAGTAACAAAGCAAAATAAATTGGGTGACTTGCAAAGCATGTTAGATGCTCAGAGTACAGGCAGTTAAAGCTAAAATAGGCATCTGTTCTCTTTTCATGACAGAATATTTTTTGCATCTTTACTGAGGCAAGCTTGAAAATATCTGAATCTAAAGTAACTCCTTGAAGTACAGAAAGAAAAAAATCATACCAGGCAGCCTTAAAAAAAACACATCAAACATTCTTAGAGAAAACTGTAAGTTTCCTCAGCACTTGCTACTTTAATTTAACTTGTGCAATTTGTTAATTCAATAAATCGGAGCAAAAAATTGGTATTTGGAAAATAAGAGCAATATAGAAATTGCTGGAGAGTAAAACTGTGCAGGTTTGCACATTGGCTTCGTGCTTACATAAGTTTTGAAAAATGCCTTTCCTTGAAGACAAACACTTACAGAGAGGCAATTTAATGCCTGACCTGTTTGGAATATGTCCTTTGGTGTCTTAAAAAAAAGTCTTGCAAAAATCATGGAAAACAAATCACCTGATATAGCAGTCATCAAGAGCTGCATAACAAATAATAGGTTTTAAACGTATTTACATAGATTTTAAAATTAAATTGTTTTTTGAAGTGGTGGTAATCTCTACAGAACATCTTGTCTCACTTGAGAGATTACAGTTACTTAAAAAGAAACAAGAAAATTCTCCATTGGCACTGGACTTTTCAATTCTGATACAGCATATTGCCAAGGCAGAGAGAAAAAAAATCCGTGATATTCAGCTTTTGAACAAATTTATATTCTTTTGCAGGATGGGAAAGTTAAAATTGGAATGAGAGAAAGGTCATTCAGCACATCTTACCTTTCTGTTCCTAAAGACAAATAGAGCTGACTAATGGTTTCCAAAATTTGTCCCTCCAGAACTTTGTTGGACATCTTTCTAGCTAAAGAGAGTTGATATTCATTGTAGATGACACACTGAGTCTCACTGGGAGCAACTGTGCTGTAGAACTGACAAAGCAGTTTAATTGCTTGTAGTTGGCCTGGGAGAACAGATTGGAAATATGAACATGAATCTCTGTTTTAAAATGGAAGTTAATTAATTTAAAAATTATTCATTCTCACAGTTTCACAAATTACAGCACAGACAATGAAAAATATGGAAATCATAACAAGAATACCCCACTACCATTTCATTCACCCCCAAAGTTAACAAAGGCTAGAGGTTACTTCAGACTTCATTTCCAAAATAAAATAGTAACAGTCATCTTAACTGCATAAGCTGCCTCAAGCATGGTAGGAAGAATAAGGAATAAGATATGCATCTTTTAAATAAAGAAGTCTAACATACCTATATAAATAACATTCCCAAACAGGGTACATTTTGTAACTTATAAAAGATATACTTACTCTCCAGGTGACTTGTCTCCATTGCAACCAAAAAAGCCCATTCATAATAAAATCTTCCTTTCTCTCTTTTAGTTCCACCAACATAATAAGATCCCAGCTGAAGGAGGACTTGGATGAAGTCTTGACCACAGTCCATAATTGGAAGCTTGGAGAATAGCTTAACTGCCCTGATAAAATAATGTTCTGCCAGCCTGCTGGCTGCTGCATGCAGGCAGAGTGCCCCAAAATTAGCCAGGGCTATGGCTTCGTTATGGGTCATGCCAGTCTCTTCTGAAAGATGCAAGGCTTTGTAGTAGCTCTCAGCAGCTTCTCTTGTGTTGTTGGTCCTTTTCAAAGCAATGGCAAGCATGTTATAAGCGATGCCAAGTTGCTGAGGATTGCTCCATGCAGAGCCCACAACAGCATTTAGAATGGCTAAAGCCACATCATATTGCTTGTGAAGAATGTACAGCCAGGCAAGTGAAACCAAGTAGTTGATAGTTTCCTCTGGCTTAGCAGAAGCGGAGTCCAGTGCTTTCATCATGTAAGCAATGGCTTTTCCATACTGCTTGTGATGGCTGTACAGCCTTGCTAAGCTGAGATAGATAGTGCTGCACAGTCCTTCCTGCTCATCAGTAAACCCAGAAGAAAGTGCTTGTAGCAGGTAAGGTGTGATTTGGGATGGGAATATTTGTCTGAGCTTTCCCAGGCCATAAAGTTTGGGAGCACTTTTGATGACTAAATCAATCCTTTTCAGAGAATCCATTAAGGTAGTGGAGCTCTGGGGAGAGGTAACCTTTATGCAACTTAATACAATGTGTGGCAAACACTTTTCGTGGTAGGACTCTGCCAGTTTGAAGTAACAGTTGTTGGATAAACTGTTTTGTAAACCCAGGTCATTGAGCAACAGCTGAAACCTTTCCAAGAATGGCAGTGCCTCTTGGTGCTGTTTGCATGCACTGTAATGTTTTGCCAGCAGAAAGCATGCCCTTGCCTCTGCATGTTTGCTCTGGCTCAAAATTGTCCTCTTCAGAGCATACTTCAGTATATTTGACTCCAGGTCAGCACTGCCAATGTAGTTGGGAATCCCCATGAGAAGAGATGCAGCCTTGTCAAAAATATCAGTACACTTTTCTTTGTTCTTCTGGGTCAGGTAGATGACTGTTAGATTTGTATAAAGAGCAATCACAAAGTACAAATCACTAAACCCTCCAGATACTGCTCTCAATGCTTCCTCAAAATACACCCGAGCTTGGGAAAACTTCAGCTTTTTGACACTGAGCCTGCCTAAGAGAAAGCACAGCCTTGCTAATGCCCAGGACAGGCCTGCTTTCTTTGCTGCTTCCCTTGCTAAGCTTAAAAAACTAACCACTTCTTCTTCTTCTGAAAACCCATAAAACATGCTATTGGTAAATGAATAAGAGAAATCATACAGGCTTTTGAAGTTGCTCTCATACTCTTTCTTATTTAAGAAGAGTAACAGTGGCTCAAAGATGTCAGATGTTTGAACATCATCTGGACATATGTGGAAATAAGGCCCTTCAGGTAGAAGAATTACTTCAGTCTTTGAAGAACCAGCAGATTCCTTCCCTTCAGCAGTTGGCTCTTCATCTTGAGTGGCCTCCAAGTTCTTGAGGTTCTTCAGTAATTCTTCTATCTTACCATTCTTGCTAGTGGATCCTGGGCTAGAAGGTGAGCACAGAATTTCTGAAATTTAAAAATAATTTACAGGTCATAACTTCCTGTATGCATGCACACAAAGATCTTTGATAGACTGACTAAAACATTTGTCAGTGAAGATGCTGTTACAAAAACATTATGTAAACATACTGTGATTTCTTAACAGTATGTCTAGGAGACAAGACAAAGGTGTAAAAAGATATCAAGGTGGTTGAAGAAGTGTGGGAGACTAGAGGAGTGGGAATAAACAGAACTTGCCACATGTAAGCAGGTTAGTGATCAGTACACTTGTCTAGCCAGGCCCTGGGCCTGATCCAACACTAATCCAACAGAAGTCCAGCACTAATTCAAACTGCCTTTTGCCTGTGTATACTCCAAAAGTACAGTCAGTGTAAATTCTCTTTTCTCTCCATATGTACATGAACAAGAGACATGCCAAGGAAATGCAATTCAGACTAGCTGGTAGGCAGAAGGAAATCCAGAAAGACCCAAGGTATGAAATACAGGCTGGATAAAAAGGGCCCAGGGTCAGGTTTGAATGCTGGTTGGACTTAAAGTGTGACAAAAATGGGAATTTAACTATTCCAGCAGAGTAAGGGTATGGCTATGTCCTGACAGCATGCTAAGGCAGGTCAGCCAGGGCAGGGCAAGGCTGTGATAATTGAGCTGGTGAACTCTCACATGGGCTTGGGGGTGCCTGCAAAGGTTTTGCTCTCCAGCCAGGCCTGTATACTGTGTAATAGGATTTCTTCTATCAATCAAATATCAGCCCTGATTATCTCTGGCACAGATTGTCTTTCACAAAATTAACAATTTGTGGCAATTGATAAATCGTCCTAGTAACAACACCATTGAATTCCTTACAAATATAATAAAGGCAGATATGCCATCAATTCTTAGTTCTCCCACTGTTTCCCAGTCCAGTTAATAGGGCAGGGATTAGGGATGGGGTATACAGTCATAGTCAGTTCTCAAGCTTACAGCTGCAGATCAACAGGAGCTTGTTGAAGTTACAGATTTAGAGCTCAATTCCCTTAGAATCCCATTTCTGAAAGTGCAGCAGAATCATAAATACAAAAATTGTTGTTTAGGAAAATGCAGTACAATATGAGTAATGATAGTGACAGCTTAGCAACAAAATGCCAAAGGGAAATAATTCTGCATCCTCAACAAAATGTCTCCTTTGGGAAATCTATTTCTGGGACGAAGCTTTCTAGCAGACAAAAAAATCTGCTGGAATTCAAGCTCAGCAGTTGCCAGGTGCCCCATAAGCAGTATTTTGCCTTGAATGTGAAGGGGCTGGGAGGGGTGCATGCGTGTCACATCAGTGAAACTAAGTCATACAATTTGCAGCCAGATAGCAAGTTCCAGGAAAGACATTTGATATTGTGAAAATCCACAACATCTTACAGAAAACCTAGTCAGAAGGGGTTAAAGCAAAATCTCAGAAAGGAAACAATGAGAGAAGAAAATTAGCATGTGAAGAGACATTAAAAGGAGAATAGCTGCCAAGGACACCAAAAATATCAGAAATCTCATCAATTTTATGCAAAAATTGTATATGTATGGAGTATTACCACTTTCATGAGCTTTCTGAAATTCAGGTTCTTCTAATTCATCTGTTAGAAAGAAAAAAATCATGTTAGCTATGCTTAGTTACTTTTCAGTTTTAAGTCTCCTAAAATAAGACTATTTTTTAGTTGATGCTTCTTTATGTCAGAAGAATTTGATACATCCTGGAAATTTAGAAAAAAATATATATTCTAAGTCTGACCCAAAGCTAACAGGGACTTAACCTCCTGCTGACACAATTCACTGCTTCTACATGGCTATCATTATGCAGCTACCTCTGCTCACTAAGGTGGGAAGCATATCACAGAATTGAAACCAGCCTGTCCTGCATGAGGGAGGGAGGCATGTCTGCTGCATTAAAATACAAGTGGGCAGCAAAGATAAAAATGAGGTAACGAAAAACCCTTAATATTTTCAGTGTCACTTCCAGGGCAGTGGGGGGAGGGAATTATTTAGAGTTGTGTAGAAAGAGTGTTTATGGCCATCCCAATAGCAGGTGGGTGAAAAAAAAGCCCACTCTTATTTTAAAATATTTATCTTAGTTCTGTAGACATTGTAACTTATAGATCTGGCTTTACATTTAAGCACAGCACATCTGTAGAGCATTTAAGAATTACTATTTTGTGTAGCAGATATTTCTCAAGGCATTTCAGTTGTCATGCTGCATTTCAGGAATATTTTCACTGTCTTTCATACACTTGATGCAATAGAAGTGGTACTGAGGGTATGAAGGATGTATGCAAAAGCAGAGGCTCACAGACATATTTAGGCTTATGGAAAGCTACTTTACCAGACTTTGAGAGTGACCTCTCACTGATTGTTTACTTCTGGATCTCCTTTTTATAAATGCTTTCCTGACTCTGGGGGATGAAAGGCACAGATGTTTACAGTAGTTGTAACTTAATGCTCTGAATATCTAATCAGGGAAGTGCTCATAAGTAAATACTTCTCAGTAGATTGATGTAGATGGAAGGAATTTAATATCCATCTACTCAGATCACACAAAAAATTATCACATGAATATTGAAAATGCTTACTCTGGGTAAGTTGAATTACATGGATCAATTGAGCTGTTTAAGAGAAAAGTGGTAAAGATGGTGGAGTGGTAAAGTGGTGGAGAGATGGAAAAGTGGTAAAGTGGGGAAGATGCAAAAGAAGGAGATACTTACAAAGATTAGGGAGAAGATGTGAAAAATGTGCAACACCAAAATTAGCAGTTGGTCTGTTAAGCCCCTGACATTGTTTCAGCACCTTAGAGGTTTGAGCTTTTGTTCCCTGGCCTTTCATTTGAGCACAGGAGGTGAGATGTGGAGGCATTTTGCACATTGCCATGGCAGGTCTGGCATGCCTCAGTTATTGTTGACACTCACACACTCTGATTTGCAGAATTAAACCAACACACCCAACTCAAACCTACACACCAGCTCCTTTCAACCTGGAGCCTACGGGTCTGTCTCTCAGGATGGCACTAATGGAGATAAAACTTGATATTTGACAAGCATATGCATCACCAACAGCCTGTGGGGGAATAAGAAATTGCTGCCCCTGATCAGTTCAGCAAGACTATTGTACCACCCTGCCCTACAGTAAGTCTACAAAGGTGAAACCCCACTTATCCCAATTGCTTATGTAAAGCACAGAGAAATAACAGCTGTATCAGAGATGATGTTGCTATGACTAGGTTTTGCTACTTTTCTATACCTTTGAAAATTAAATCAAGCATGAAGAGGTGTGTGTTTGTATTAGCTGTCAATAATTATTATGTTGTGCTACCTTACCAAGATGAAAAACCAGCAGTGTTTGGGTGAACATCCTGCTTTTTATAATTCAGCCATGTGAAATTATAATTTATAATTCAGTCATGTAAAAGCTTTGAGATCTGTACAGTCATGTAAAAGCTTTGAGATCTGTACAGCTCAATAAGAGTTTTTAAAAGCCTGCTGTTTAAATTCACTCAGGAAAAAGAAAAAAAAAGGCAAAAAAAGATTTGCAAGTGTTCTGCTGGGAAATGCCTTGAAACAGTAGAAAGATAGCAAAGATAATATAAAGGATTTTTACATGTGATATCAAAGATCCAACTGAATACCAAGATATTTCAAAATAGGTGTAAATGCTAGAATCTCATTGAAAAAGAAGTGATAAAACAGTGATACAGGAGCTACACATTTATCTTGTGCAGTAAAAAGAAGTAAAACTCATACTTACCTATTCTGTACACAGAGCAAATATCTGTGATGGAGGTTTGTTTCAACAAATGTACTAGTTCTTCCAAATTCTTTTCTTTTGAAAAAAAAGATAGCTCTTCTGCTTCAAGAAAATCCAAATCTTGTGGTCTAGCAAGGAAAGGAGTAACTTAGAAGGTGTCTGAAAGCAGATTTGGCTTAAGGAGCTCACTGCATCAGTCAAATATGAACTTGTTAGAGAAACAAATACAATCTTTACATTATAGGTTGTACTGTGTTCAAAATTAGTTTCAGTCAAGTTTTAAAATAGACATATAAACTGATAGTAACTATGTTAACAGTTTCTGCCATACCAGAGTAAGCTTTGTGCATTCAGTGTCATTGTATAACATTTTATGAGAGTATTTATTAGAAGGACTTTATGGTATTGATTTTCTAATATAAGCTTAAAGTTCCATCTCAAATAGAACTGCAAGCAGCATTTGAGAACTCCTTATTTCAGCATGCAAACAGTTCAGGCATATTAATAAGAGCAGCCTATTTACATGGTGCCAGTGCATGATGAAATGCACCCGTTTTAGAGGTTTCAGTCTGCATCATTAACAGCTATTTGCAAAGGTCCCATTGGAAGCAAGTTAAAGCATATAACTGAGGGTACAGAAAAAAAAACCAGAATTTGGATGCTTTAACACAGATCTTGAGAGACCAGCAAGAGAACCTTCTGCAAGGGTAAAGCCGCTCGGATATTGTGAGCCAAAGAATAGAAACTGAACCAATATAATAACTCCAGCAACCTCTTTTCCCAGAAAAAAACTCAGCTATAGACTAATAATATTTTGCAACATTTAAGCAGATTTCATTTTCCAATTCCTTTGCAGTTTTGACTGATACATGCTATGACAATTCACATTAAAACAACAACAAACAAACAAAAAAAACCCAAGCAAAAAAACCCCAAAACATAACAAAAAAGCCAAAACCACACCCTGAATTTAATGTTCATAATTTTAAAGCTTAAGAAACTAGGTTTTTTTATTTATAAGCTATAAATATATATGACTCACTTTTTTCTACATAAGTCCAGTTTAACATGACTTGTCTTTACAAAACCTATTTGGCCAGTAAACTCATGTCTTCCGAGAAACCACTCCATGCAGTCAATGAAGTAGCCAAGGATCTCAATTTTGTCCCCTTCCTGGAAACTCAGCTCTTCCAACACAATACTTTCATAATTCATCATAGCTAGACAGGATCCCATTGCTGTGTAATAAGGAGATAAATAATATTTGCAGATAAAGTAATTTAACAATAGAAATACACTTAAAGCAACTCAGCAGAATATATTTAGCAAAAGACATTCCTGCATCCTGTGAGCTGAATATCTGCTGAGGCAAGATTTAAAGCATATAAACCTCATTGGTTTGGTCTGATGATTAGAATTGTAAATACCATTAAAATCTCAATTTCTAAGCCATTAGAAAGCAAAGCCAAGGATGATTCTCACAATTCTATTACATTTCATCACAGAGCAACAAAAAGAAATGGCTTCAGTCCTTACTTTCCCTCTTACAAAGGGCTCTGAACTTGGGCCAGGGTAAAACACTTGCACCAATTTTGAACCAATTAAAACAATCTCTGGGAGATAAATATGGGTATATACCAGTAAATACAGCATTAAAACTGACATCATGGAAGAAAATAAGCCGTATTTGCTCTCTAACCTCAAACCATCTGTTTTATTTCTCTGGCAGTATGAGATAAAACAGCACACATGTGAAAGATCCACAATTACATTGGTGCATTTTCTTATTTGAGAGATTATCATCACAGCTACAGAGGCATCCTAAACTCAATCACTCTGTAGTAGTTTGTGTAGTATTTAGGAGGAAAAAGGGGAAAGACAAGACTTCAGAGTTTGACTCTAAAGAGTTTAACTTTAGACATTTATGCTCTCACCAGTTTTACTGCCAACTAATTTTGAAAGCTGTTTCCCCATTCTAATAAAATGGACAAAATGTTATTGAACCTTCTAGAGTCTGTTCTAGCAAAGGCATAGAGTAAGTTTAGGATTATTCTAATATTGATGTTTGAATGAAGTTTCTTACCAACTTTTCTGATGGATTGAGATTCATTTTTGTATGAAAAATCAACAGGATTAGAATACCCTTTAAGAAACCATCTGAAAGCAGAAAAAGAAATTGAAATTAGTGTATAGAACACTTCACTAAATGTTGTGACAATAACAGTCATATTTAAAATACATATGAAAACTCATGTGTCCCTCCCACAAGTAGCTTTCAGTTTCAGCATTGCCTGTACACTTCAGACACACTTATGTTTTGATTAATATTAATAGTAAAAGTACTGCTACTTCAGGCAAACAAACCAAACTGAGAAAAAGATGCTGTTTGTCCCTGCCCCAGGTCAACAAAACAAACAAACAAAATCTCAATTTTAGGTAGTGAGAGCACCAAGAACTAATGATTTTCTGGTGATTTCTGAGGTGATTGTTTTGATATAATTTTGATTGTGAGCTTGGACATGAACTTGAGAAACTGCCTTAAGAAGGTGGATAGCTCCTGTTAATAACATTGAATAAAAACATTGCTAGCCTGCTATGATTCACATATATCACCTGTTACTACCCATTTTTCCAAGCATCCTGAAAACTGAAAATTTTTACTTTGCATTGCTTTAAAAATGTTAGTAGATTTTATGCCAGACTCAGGGGAAAAAGCAATGCATAACTCACAAGACAGCAAACCAACTCTAAACCAAGCTCTGCAGGCAGCTGGATTAATTTCAGTTGTGTGAAAGGAATTAGAGCATACTTTTATCAGTGTTAGAGGAGATGGATGTTCCACAAGAAGTTACTCTGTAGAGGCATCTCGAAGGAGACATGTGCATATGTGAATTAGATGGATATGAAATAGGAAGATAGAGTCAGGTACCTACTGATGGAAAGGCTCCAATGGCTCCAGAGAAGTATTAGACAACATGGGCTTGCCATTGTCCACAGATCCACCTGTTACATCTTCAGTAAAAGCCCCAGTCTCAAAATAAGTCACTTCATTGTCTGTAACCATCATCTTTCTTATCATATTGTCAGGACATAAAACAAAAAAAGATCCTAAAACAAAAGCAGTTGAGCAGATGTCATTTTATGTTATGTTTTAATGTCATATAAGCCCTAAAACTGGCTTCAAGAGGATCAGAATATTCATTTAGAAATTGAAAATCTGATATTTTTCAAGATTTTTCCTGCTGATTGTCAGATATTCATACATTTCTGTCTAGTGTGTCCTTCAGTAAAAAAAAAAAAAAAAAAGCAGAGGTGAGGTCTTAATGAAGCACAAAGCCCTCTGCTGCAATTCTGCATATTCCTATTGCAGAAATAAATCATCCATCTATCCTGTCATCCTGTCTCTGCAGTACCAGCAGGTGATGCTGTTTAGGAGTAGCAGATGAGCCTGGCAACTGTTTATAATCCTTCTGCACATCTCCAGAACCTGCAATAATATTAAACAAGTTGGAATGTACATTGTTCCCTAATCCTTTTGGTATCCATTTCTGCACCAGCTGCACATGAATTTCTTCAATCCCTCCATGATCTCAGTGAACCTAATCTGTGTTTGTTCCTTTCTTTTCTCTTTACAGTGTGCATTTGGAGTGAGTAAATTTAAACTTCAACTTCATTAGGTATTTGAATAGGTCTTAATGTCTGATTTGGGGATTTTAAAGAAAGGTGCTGCTCTGAACTTAGCCGTAGCATGTACAGCCATACTTACCTTCCTGTACTAGCAGACTTCTGTACATCAAATTTAATGATTTTTCATTTATACAGACTTCAATGCCTGTATCTTCCTCCTCTTGGGAATATAGCCAGAAAGACTGATCTAGGAATAAATTCTCCATGCAATGATTTATAAAACCTAGGAAAAAGAAAATTCAAATTGTTTTCTTTGCCATTTTACAGTATTACACAAAAATACAAACTTTCAGAGAGTTAGAGACTACTCCATTATTACTCAATGCACAGTGTATAAATCACAAAATTGTGTTCAACAAGTTCCCAGAAATTGTGTGCAATTGAATACAAAATAACATACTGAACTATTGTATGGTGAAATAACTTTACCCAGTGAGTGGTAAGTTAGAAACTTCCATATTTCTTCAAAAGTTTTAAATGTCACCACTATTAGATCTTGATCACTGTGAATAGACAGGAGTCTGGCAGAAAGCTCCTAAAAATCAAAACCAATACTTTAATAACAATTACACCAGACTTAAGCACAATTTCTCACTAGATAACACTTAGACTAAAATACTATGCATTAAGAAGGATTAAAAAAAAAAATCCAGGATTTTATCTATATGAGATATCTGCTCTTTAGCACACACCTACAACATACAGGGAGCCAAATTTTACTCTGACTCTTGCTTAGCAATTGTACTGACAGTTTCAGGGAGGTTAATTTACAGAGGAAAAACAGTCCACACTGAGTGAGACTGAAGGTTTGTCTAGTTCAGAAATGTCTCTGTATAGTCACATGTATAACCCTATAGTCAAATGTATATATACAGACCAGCCTATAGTACTTCTTTCCAAGAATATCCTCCACATGGAGTGGTTTACAGCTTGGGAACTGCCTTTGCCAGACGTGTGTGGGCATTAATATTAAATAGTGGAAAAGAGCTAGTTTGGGGTTTTTTTACTTGAAATTTCTCACTTGATCATTGTAAATTTTAAGGTTCTACAACCTCCCAATGTAGATTACCCTCAGAGCTCTGTACACACACACACATAAATGCAGCTCCTTTGATGCAGCTTGAACCTGCTTCCCGGTATTGTTAGTCTTTATCCAGAAGAGATATTGAATAGTTATTTCCAAGTTCACTGCTTTTTGGTAAAAAAAAATATACTGAAGTGTTATTTTAAATTTTAAAGATGCAGAAAGATCTTTTTATCCTCATTTGTACTGGTTCACACTGCTAGAATAACATTAAATTACACTTTTAACAAAGACAAGCAATGATCATTGTAAGTGGTAATGATGGATCTTCAGTTATTTCAGAAATGCTAAAAGGGGCAACTACATAAACCTTCAAATAAGTGAAAGAAAACCACAATCTGATGGATTATAGACACAGAGGGGTAATGTACAGTCTGGTTGCACTCCAGTTTGTAGCTTAAAAAGATGGCTCTCCAGTGCTGCTGGCTACTGCCTTTCAGGGAAACACAAAGAACTGTGGTAATTTATGAGACAAGTATCTGAATCACTATCTCAGAGAATAAATCAAATGTAAAGCTAACAGGTATAATGCTACTGTACCCTTGCTCCTGTCACATCAAAATTGAAATGCAGCTTGAAACAATTGAAAGACTGATCAAGAAACTGATTCTAACTCAAGGCAGCAGGGAGGAAATTGTCCCTCAAACTTTTTCTATAATCTGAGTAAGATGGATTTGATGCACTGATTTTTTTGACTGTTGCAGCACAATTTTAAAACCTCTCTGAATTAACTTTGTTTAACTTCCATATTTTCAATTCACACAATCTGAACACATTAAAATTTAAAAGTCCAAACTAAGCTTTTTCAGCAGGCATGTCTCATTACTGCTTTGATCTTCTGCATGCACCTTTCTACACTAGATTACATATTCATGACAGCCTGAAATCTATTAATAAATTGACATCGCATGCTAAAGTATGTCAGCCTCAGGGACTTCATGCACTGCTGAATATGAAAACAACATTCTAAGCAAACTTATCATTATCCATCCTCTTTCCTTCAAAGTATTTTCCAGTCTGTTTCTAATAAGGCCACAAATCTAGTCTGTTTGCTCTTTTCCTTTGCCTTCCTTTCTCCATCTCCCTCTAAACACAATCCAGAGCAGGGCAGCAGGAGCACAGACTGTTTGCACAGCCACAAAGTCAGCAGCCTGGTGGTGGGGTGGTCACAACACAGGGAAGGAAAATGGTGTTGAAACGTGTCCATATTAGTCAAAACCTTAACTAATTAAGAATTCAGTAGCTTGGTTTGCTAGTGAAGGAGGCTGGAACCCATGGCTCAGACAAAAAAAAATACGAGACACGAGAGGTCAAATGATATCATTCTGGTTTTTTTATCAAGAGGGAGGAGGAGACTAACCTGTATTCAATGCAAACCTCATTGGTTGTAGAGGACAGGTTCCACACACACAAACAAACTAAAGACAGTAATAAAATTTGGCCAACACTTGTATGCTATTTAAAGTTATGGCCATTTAGCCCTAGGAAGCCCTCTACAAAGGCTGTTCTCCAAGTGTCTAGAAACTGAAGTGATGAGTCAATACAAGGGCAAATTAAAATAAATCAAAACCCCATCATTTCCTTTGATGTAAATAAAAGCAGAAAATTTTTAAAATAAACTCATTCCATGACTTATTAAGGTTGGTTTAGTTATTCTACATCAATTTCATGCTCTTTTTCAATAATTCAATATTTCTGAAGTCCCTAAATGTTTTTTGGACCACGGGAAGCTGGTCACTCAATTCTAGCACCCAGTATGTAGATGGAAATAGGACCCAAATATCTTGCAGACTATTTCAGTTCACAGGGTGTGTTATCTGAATAAATAAAACATTTTCCAAGAAATTACTTACACTGAAAACTGTCATGACCTCCTTGCTGTCGTTTTCCAGAAGACGGAGCTGCCCTCTGAGCTGTCTTTGGAGCCTGGGATCAGGACATCCACTCTTTCTTTTTACCATTGTTAACTTCAAGGAGATATCTGGAGGAGGATATCCATTTTCATTACTACAAGCTTTGTTAATCAGCTTTGGAGAACCAGAAAATCCCTCAGAACCATAGAATACACATTAAAATATATTTTTTCAGCTTCATAGGCAGGTGCACAGAACATTGATCTGCTTCATGTTTCTTTTACATTTTTATTATCCTGTAGACATAGGAGCTTAGCATGAAACAATTTTGAGAGACTGTGATACTTATGGATGGAGAAGGAAAAAAAAGAAAAAAAGCAAGTAGATTGGTAATTTGTCAATTTAGACAGTTCTGGGCATAGCAAACATGCCCAGATTTCCAAGTATTCCAAGCTGATTAAAAAAATCAAAGCAAATAAATACTGCCATCACCAAAAAAAACCACAAAAAACAAAAACAAAGCACCAAAAAAAAAAACCCTGAACAACAAAACCCACGGGTAGTTCAGCATGTTACAACCCCTCATACTAATCTTAAATTCATAGCTACCTGACATATCACCCCCACTACTCCAGAAGGCTTTCATAAATGAAATATTGTTTCTCAACCAAGCTGGTTGAGCAGTACCAACCAAGTTAAATGGTCCAACTAAAAGCTCACTTACATGATTTTCCCAGCACATCTGAAAGCAGCTAGATACCTATTCCAATGCTCTTGGCATCTGTTTATGAGAAGCTTTTACTACAGCTAAGGGTAGAGCTCCAGCCAGCTTCTGTCAGATAAAGAGGATCTTTAATGCAGAATGAAAGCAGCTTTATCAATTCGTTAATTTAGATCAATAACAGTAAATCATAAGTTTCCAGATACCCAGATGGGCACATATAAGCCAATAATACCCAGTCAGGAAGCATTCCAACAGCAAAGTATGTAAATAGGTCACACTTCCAGCAATATGGGACTGTTGTGCATACTAAAATATTCCACCTCCTCTGAGTTTCACATTTTAATCTGGAAAAATAGGTGTTTTTCACATCCTAGTGTAATGCTGCATCTTGATCTGTTTTCAGAGGGCATCCTATGCATGTCTCCAGGAGTTTTACCATGACTTGCACCTAAATTACTCATTACTTTAAGGTCAAGAAGGGTGGCTCAGAAATACAAACCTGTGTTACTGAATTACAGGGCCTCTCCCTTTAAGCTGTGGTCATATAGTCATTTGTTTGTAGAAAGAATACAAACTAGAGTCTCTGAATGCTGTTCAGATCACTTCTAGGGAATAGAATTATTGACCTTTTCATTTTATTTCAAACATAAAACATATTGGCACGCAAGAAGACCATTACTTAAAAATGTATATGTTCATTTTACGTAACCAAACTGGTTCTGAGGTAAATATGTAATGGTAGACTCACTATCTAACTTCTATAGAAAGTTAAGGTTACTGAAATAATTATTACATTGAATTAAAACAACAGAAATACAGCTGCTTCTGTCAACAAAAACCCTATAATTATGACTTACAGAGATGAAATATGGTCTAAAACCCCCTTATAACCTCATCTCTGCTTCTGTGAGCCCTGGCCAGTTACAAAGAACCCAAATTCTGTACCCAGCAAGACAAGCAGGTACAGAAAGCACAAATAATGTAACTAGAAATGACCATATGCCTGGGGAAGACTGTCTGCCACTGATGTGATTTGTCAGGTCAAGGCAGAGAGCAGGGAACAGCTCAGGGCTGGTTTTGATGGCACGAGAAGGGAAATGTGCCAAGACCCTCAACTCACAGAGCCTGCCACAGGCCCTCCAGAGGTGAAGCCTACTGATCCCACTTAGTGAGGAACTGCACTCAAATGGAACTTCACTGAAAATACAGCATTAAAAACAATAAAAATAGATACTTGGAAAAGCCACAAACTTTGAAAAATGAGACATTTGAAGGGTTGAAAGGCATGTGTAAAATAAGAAATGAACTTTTTATTGGCTTCTCTTTTTTTGTAACCATTACAATATAGTACATAAATTATTTCTGGTTTTTATAGCAGTTGCTCCTTCTTTTTATGAGAAATTCTCAACAAATCTTGTGTGCAAGTTGATCACTTGACAGCTGCCATGAAATACATTATAAACTATACAGGAGTGATGACTGTAAATGTTGACATAGTTGAGTTGTCTTAAATATAAAAAGTAAGCAATGAGAAAACCAATATATTATAAAGATAGGATGAGAAAAAAATGCCTTACCAGTTGGAAAATTCTCTGCCTGACTGGGAAGAGTCCTTGAGCTGACATCCATGCATTTTGCACTTGGAGAACACTCTATTACAATAAATGAAAGGAATGGTTATTATGTGCCTTTTCCAAGTTATATAAATCACACTAAAAAAAAACCAACTAAATAACCCATGCTTTCAAAGCATTCGATGCATCAGATAATTTCCAAGAGAGAATAACTATTTTCTCCCCTTCCTGCTATATAATTCCCAAACTCCACAAAAAGTATCTGCTGAACATTTCTTTCCTCCTGGGCTGGAGGGGGAAGTAAAATCTTCACTGCATCATTTTGATGTGAAATTTTAAGATGGAGAATTGGTGGAAGGACAGGTTCTCAGGAAACAATTCTCCTTTGGAAGGGAGCAAGGGTCAGACTTCATTTTCTTTTCCTTTGCACCTATACTAAAAGTGGCCCCCACTGATGCTACAGTGGTATAAACTGCTGTGCCTTGAACCAATTCATACCTGGAGAAAAATAACCCTTCTCTTTATTTGTTACATGTGCAATACTTGGGAGGGGGTACTGCAAAATCAAGTGATTTGAAGAGTCAGAAAAATAACACAAATAAGGTATGTTTTATATTAGTAGTAATCTGCTTTTTTCTTTTAGCCCATATTTCTTCCTGTCCTTTGGGGAATGATGTATTTTCATAATATATAAAACACCCACTGCAATCACTTCTATTTTCTCAAGGCTTCCTGGGAAAATTCCAGTGAAGTCAAGGCTTAAGAATAAAAGTGGGAGAAATAGATCTTCCATTTTTAGAAGAAAATTTCTAAGGTAATTTTCATGTATCCCAAGACATTATCCTATGAATCTCTGTTTTTAAGAAAAAATCCCTGTAATATAGCAGGGCATGGTAATTTCCAAGTCTTTTGCATCTTCCCTCAAGTGCATCTATGAATGTTGCATGAACAAAGTCATGCAAATAAATAAGGCTACATAAAACAGAGTTTTTCCACCTCACAAAGAAACAAAGTAAGCAGTAAAAACATTATCTTTAAGACCTATTATTAACAACTATTTTAAAGTACTATAATTAGGTTCAAAAACTTAATATGAACTCTTATTAGTGGAATGGCTTGCATACTTCTTGGAAAGCTAAAGAGCAACTTTACACTGCCCTGGAATTCATGTACCTGGTCTTTGATGTCAGAAGTATTGCAATTGTGAACAGAAGGACGTTGTGCAAGTCACAGGACATATACTTTTAAATGAAATAGCCTTTTTTCTGTGATTGTTTGAAGCATTTTCACATTCAGAAAGCTCTTGAGCCTACTGTAAACTAAGAGTCTGGCCATTGCCACCAACCTATGTGACTCCACCCCTCTACCCAAAAGGTCCTTCTGACTTGCATTATTTTACCCCTTAAAGTATGTTTTCATTTGCACAGTCAGTACTACACCTTTCATGAAAAAGGAACAAAAAAAATTTATTAAAATAGAAACTTGGCTCCTGAATTTTACAGATAATGCAAAAAGGGCTAGAAAAAGAACTTGTCTTTCAGTACTCTGGCTCTTGGGTTCTGACAATTTTCCTATCCTCTTATCTTACTAAAAGATAATCCATTTGCCTGCCCCAAGTGAATTTCAGTGTAGATTGTTCAAAAGTCCAATCTATGCAGTATTTCTATGGAAGAAACCTAGCTGCTTGTTGAATTTCAGAAAAAGCCCATCTGGGTTCTGTGATTCTGTGAAAAACATATGACAATTCTCAGCTTGTGCACCATTTAAAGAACAGAGTAATTCAAGCACAAAGAGAAGTTGGGAGCAGAGACACCAGGATGTATTGTTTGAGGTCTTACCCATTTGTTCTTGCAATGAATCCATCCCAACTCCATCGCCAACAGTGCTGATGGCAGCATTGCTCTCTACATGTTTGCAGTCACCCCTGCACATTCCCTGGTCCATTTCTTCCCTCTTCAAGTTCCTGTCTTGCTCTCCCTCCAGAGCAGGGATGATGGTGTCAGTGCTCAGCATGGATGTGCCACCTGCCACTGCCAAACTCTCCATAATTTGAAGTTCCTCACAGTCACACAATTAACATTATCAACAACCTGAAGGGGGAAAAAATCAATGATACACGTTTTTAAAAGTGTCAGAAAAGATGAACATATTCAAGAGCTGTCCCTCTTCTGCAGGAGTTATTTTTAATTGTAATATGGATTAAAGAATTTCCTACAGTCTTCTTTCAGAGGACCTGTTGTGTAACACTCAAATTCATCCTAGAGAAAGCTCCTGCAATGAGGTGGCATCACTGCTTTAGCAACAAAGCAATAGACTTGGCTAACAGCAACAATCCAAGGCCTGGAGTGAAATGTACTTGTGCCCACTGCTAATTATTTGTTCTTGGCCAGCTATAAAGCAGTGCCTCCAAGGGATAACATCATTCACATTAACAGAGGCATTGCAGGGGAAAACCATCATTTTCTAAAGGTGACAAGAAAGGAACGAGTACTGCATGCTGAAATCAAACAACAAAGAAGGTTTATATTAATTCAGCTGAAGAATGAATCCTCTACAGGAACCCAGTGTGCAGGAAGACAGGCATCCAAAGATCCAAGCATTACTTTGAAGCAAAGCAGAAAAATTGAGCTCTACTGAAGCTAGAGGCTGAGTCTGGCAGCAAGAAGGAATAGAAATGGAAGTAGAGCACCAGAAGCTTCCAATTGCACTGCTCCCTCCAGTCACTGAGGTGAGACATCCTGCAATCCCGTTTCTTGGGCACAAACTACTTCAGGGTCAGGAAGATGCAGCCAGACCACCAGCCAAAGCATCTGCAAAGGACATGACTCACAGAGCCAGCACATGCTCACTGATATTCACACCCTTTTCCTCAGTGGGCTTTCACATGTCTCTAAGTGATTTCATAAAGCCATGGGATAGATTTTATTTTAGTCCTGTCATTTGGATTTAAACTGATTCGTTCTGTGTTTACTCCAGCCATACTCATTAATAAGCTATGATGAGTGTCCAAGGTTGTGATATTTGGGAAACTTCATCTCTCGTTTGTTTTTCAGCAGAAAGTGGTTGAATCTGAAGCTGTAGATGAACTTCTGCTCTGCTAAAGCCTCAGACTAGTGCCTAGTCACCTAGTATCCACTTATGATCTGCCTTCAGTCTGGTCAAGAAATGTCTCACTTCCCCATTTACCATGCAATGGGGTGTCCCAAAGCACATGGTTCTGGCTTTTCTCTTCACAACCCTGCCTTCCAACACTTCTTGCCCTCCAAGCTTCACATCATAGATCCCCAAACCTGAGCAAAGCCAGCACCAACGTGAACAGCACAACAGCTGCCAGCACCTGCCAGGGTAGGCAGGTACATGGCACAAGGCAGGATCTGTCTGCACAACTTTCATACTGTTTTACAGTCATTGAAACCTTTGCCCCAAAAGAGCACTACTTGAAATAACAGTGAACTATATATAGACTGAGGCAGGTTATGCAATTATAGAAAATTAATGAGGTATAGTTACAGGTTGTATGACCAGCTCAGAGAATTAAATCATAACCATATCTACCACAAGTTAATGAAGTACGAAGAAATCTAGGCTGGATTTTGCTTTAATGCTTTCATTGTCCCATTTTGCCATTTATTCAGAAGTGCCTATCAGAGTGCTGAGGCTGAATTTCAAAGATGTGCTTGGTGCTGCATCACAGTTCTCTATATAAAGCCATGTTTAAAAATTCATCTCTACACCTATAAAACACAGGTGGTAACTCAAAAAGAAGCAATTTTTATCCCTTCTCTCACAAAAGAACATTTTCACTAACACATTTGGTTGACACTGAAAAACTGCCTATCAGACTTGATAACCTAGTTATAAATGATTAAAAATACAGACCTGCCAAAGGCCAAACTCACTTTGCCGGGGATCTGTCTTTCCATTTATATAGCTGATCTTTTCCTTGAAGTAATGACAGCAGCTAACACCATTCTTTTCATTACTGTACCAGGATTATACGTAATGCATTCCAATTTTCCCACTTCAAAATTAAATACTTTTCTGCATATATTTTGTAAATAATATCTCCTGTTCATGAAGATGTAAATATTTTGGTATTAATGATAATTTAATTCCAAAGGTGATTGTTTAAATTATATTGTTCTATGATTCCAAACCCGGTTGTTATTTTTAGATCAGGATGACCCTTAATCCCAGAAATGAGATTCAGTCTTCAGATTATTCCATTTTTTTCCATAAGCTCTTATCCACAAGCAAAAAGATCATCCTGCACAAAATTTAGAAAAATAAATATACTCTGACTGGAATTATTAGAATTCATTTAAATTGGAAAAAAGATACTGATAAATTTTTCACATCTTCTGCATCAGCTTATGTTGGTAAGGGTAACATATGCAAATCTGTGAATGGACTTATAAAACTTGGTGCTGCAAGAGCAAGTAGGACATCTGAACAAATCAAAATGGATATAATCTGTTTAAGAAGATTCAATCATAGTATCCCAGGGCCTAAGCCAAGCAAAAAAAATCAGAATGCGTGAAAGGTAAGCAAAACAGGTATGTTCATATGTGTGTTTTCTCTGGGTTCTTCCAAGATGCACAGAAGAAAAATTCAAACCTCAAACATTTTCAGCAGTAGTTTCCTACTTTACAGATTCCTTTCCCATTTTTAATGTTTGCCTTAACTACCAGATGTCAATGTTGCTTTGTGTAAATATTGGGAACAAGATAATAAACTTTCCTGCAACCAGGCCCCTCATCTACCTAGGCCCTTTTGAATGTCTATCTGGCACCTAAATGTATTCTAAGTGACACAAGTTTGGTCCCAAGTGACAAAGATTTCATAGAAATGCACACTACATCTCTGTACTTTTATTATTTGTCTTTAACTATCATGTAAGTACCCCAAGAAGTAAAACTCTAACAGATAAGCAAAGCTACAGTATAATTATCCTATTTATTGGGCTGATGCTTTCTCAATAATTAAACAGTTCCAGCACAAGTTAAAGCATATTTAATGGCACAAAACCAGAGAAAAACATTCATACAATATAAAACAGCTTTAGAGAACTGCAGTGCTTGAGTCACTCTCATCATTAGAGATTTTTCATAAACCTATAATGCTAGTAAGTATAATGGTAAGTTAGCAACTGACCATTTGTTGATAGCAACAAATACAAGATTAAAACCTTCAAGACTGAAGATCTAGCACTCACCATATAAAGTTTGTCTCCTCTAATCAGTTCTTACAATCTACATTTATGTGTAGACTATGTGTACTGACTAAGCATTTTATTTATAATTTAGATAAAATTATTTTTCCCATGCTCTTTGAGGCTTGACCAAAAAATTCCTATTTGGTGCAGGATGTTGGCCATAAAAGTTAATGATCTTCCTGTTTTTCTGAACCCTAAGCCAAGCTCTACTCAAACTAAAAGCCATGCAGGCAAGGCTCTCCCCACTGCTCAGGGGGATGCTCAGTTTCTGAGGAGCAGAAAGAGGAGAGGCAGATGCTGGACAGCTCAACACCCTGAGTGCTGCTGGCTGCACTGGTCCTCCCTCCCTGTGGCCAGAGCCCCTGGACACTGGGGGTGTGTCCAGTGGCTCTGTGTGCTGCCCCACGCCCCTGCCCAGGCTGGTGGGGCTCAGAAGGTCACTCCACCTTCCCTGTCCCTTCTCAGGGCACAGCAGGCAGGAAAGGTCTGTATCCAACAGCTGTTGAACATCAGGTGGAAATGAGACACTATTTTTCCTTCTGGAATTGATTCCTTTATCGTGCTTTTCTGTGTGTTGCTGCTTCCTTTTTACTGAGTGTTTTCAAAACCCAGCTAACCAGAAAAAAAAACACATAGCTTGAGATTTTCCGTGTAGGCTGAGGGTTGTTTTTTCTCCCCTGCCTTTTGTTATTATTTTAAGAGATATTGTGGATGACAGGAACACCAATTCATTCCCATTTAAAGGGTGTTGAAGGAGAAAACCAGTAACATTCACTGAACAAGATTCTCCCTCTAAAGGTATATTTCTCAGAGTAAAATCCAGTGTATAAAAATTGGCTTTATTCAAACCTGTTTCCTAAAACCTGTATGCAATACAATATTTCTTTCATTCATCACCTTCCCTCCGGGAGCCTCAGGACAATGCACTAATGACTTACTAACGACCTACAACTACACTGCCCTAAGTTAATCTAGATCATTTTCCCAAACTGATGCAGTTATTTTATTCTTTCCTCCCAGTTTCAATTAACATTTCACATCTTCTGCATTAGGCTACAAACATCTTTAAAGCCCAGATCATTACAAACTATTTCCCCAGAGAGTAAATCACAGCCTTGATCTCTGTGAAATTCAGTCACACCAATATAAGAGAAAGAAGAATCCATATAAGGTTCTGTATAGGCAACAATTTTTATGTACTACACAGAAAGGTAAAGTAAATCTATAATCAGGGTAAACAAACTTAGGAATCTTTCCAAAAACAGAAGATTGATTCCTTTATCACTGAAGTAGCTTCAGCTTAGTTAGCAATTCTCAGTAAACAATGTTGCAAGCAGTATCATTGTTCCCGGCCCGTCTACAAACAAAAAAGCCCTAACAAGCTTCAGAGATGCAATAGATTCCTTTAAAAGCTTTAACCCTCTCTCATGATGAACTTTCTTCATATCTCAGTAGCACTGAAATATATTTTCCATCCTCAACACAGCTCTGAAAGGACCATAATTCCAAAATTTCCAAGTTTAGGTGTGGAAAATTTGAGACAAAAATCCACCATCTCATAACTGCTTAAAAATAAGCATAAACTCGAGGGGTGCTTTAAAATAAAAATCAGATCACTGTTAGAAAACTATAAAAGGCATTTGTGAATCTCAGTACTTCATTCTGAGTGCTGGATGTGACAGAGTTTGGCCTGTGGCAGATAATGCAGAGGAATAAAGTAGGAGCTGTTGCTACTGAATCACAGCTCATCTCACACTACACTACCTAGAAGAGGGAAACAGAGCAGCACAAAAGATCCCAGCAGGTTCTCATAACTGTGACAGATCACATTTACACACATTTTCCAGTGGTTTCATTATGGACACACCAAAGAACAGAACACTACCAAAATTCCCCCTGTTTAACTGGCTGCAATTCTAACACATTGACAATAAACCTGCATTGGAATACCTGACAAGTACCTAAAATAGACCAAAAGATCTAGAGCAGATATAGAGCACTGGACTTCTCCTACCTTTTCCAGGTCTGATCCACTCTAACATGCTGGTAAAGAGCAGGCAGATCCTGCCTTCCTCAGCTCTGCTCAAAACTGACTCCAGCACTGCTCTTCCTGTTTGACCTTCTTATCTTTCCTGTTGATTGCTCAGCCTGGCTTGGATGTGGCAAGTACAAAAAGTTGTCAATTAACCAATACTGTTAATTCCAAAACTTCTCTTTTTTTTTTTAAAGAAAGAAACATTCCTGAGCAGGGAGTTAAGCTACTAAAGTTCATTATGCGAAGCAGAAGTGTATCCAATGTGCTGGAAGGTTCATCCACACACTCCAGCTTTTCAAAGCAATAATTCATTGTGGCATTTTGCATTGGTGGCTAAAAGGCTCCAAGGGACACATCCAGGCCATTCTGTTAAAAAAGCATTGTTCAGAAAAAAGTGACAAACAGTCCTTCAGATATAGTACAGGACTTTGTCACCCCTTTGCTTTTGATTGAAAAATTAGATTTCTTGCTATCATTACAACTGCAAAAAAAACACTGATGAAAAATTGTTTGACAAAAAATTTACACCAATATGCTCAGGTTTAAATTGAAGAACTGTTTAATTTAGCAGATCCATCCTGCACTATGCAGCATTAAATATCAGTTTGGAGAGCTGAGCAAGACTGTTGTGGAATGGACACATTCCACAATGGAATGTGTCCATTCCACAACAGTGTCTTCTCTTCTGTGTAACAAGACTGGTCCATGTGCCACATCCTGAGGGACCCTCAAAAGCAGTGGGGTTTGAGGTGATGGGCTGCCCCCTCTGCACTGCTGCCCTCCTACAGCTCTTGCCATCAGGAGTACCAAAACCAGACCCTTCAGATGCCTTTGAGACCTTAGTTATGACTCCTGCCAATCCACCTCAGAGAACATGCACTTAACAGCTGTTTTTAAACATTAGAAATTAGGTATTAATTATAAAACATCCCCTCATTTACCTCATTTCATCCCATCACACCATGTACACATGATTTAGAAATGCTACTTCACACTGATAGGGCAGTCTGCTCCTGCAGTGTGCTTGGGAACTCTCCATCTTCCCAGAAATTATGAAGCTGGAAGGTACTCAAGTGGTTGTGTAAATCACAACCAACCAATCATCCCAGTGGGTATTAATTTGATATTGCACTATAATGCAGTACACAAAGCATACCACTTCAGGAGTAATTAATTTATGTAGTAACTATGCCAACAGCATGAAGTACCACATTTCTGTCTCCACTTTACTGACTAATTTTCCATGAGCTTCATAAATGTCTAAGTCTTTTCATCACATTTATTTTAGATGTATATTTAAAGATAATAGTTGGTTACATGTTATTACATCAGTTCTTCACTGGTATTCCTCTTTTTTTAATATGATTCAAAGTAGTTTAAAAAAAAACCCTCAAAGCCAATTTCCCAATGGATAATAATCTTTTAGTCTCTATTTCTGGGTTCCAGTCATTGCAGAATCTACCACTGGTTAGTATGTCCTTAAAATCTCAAAAGATACAACTCATTTTTATTTTAGAGTACTGAAATTAGGAGAGATGCAATTCCCTTCAAGAAACAAAACAAAATAGCACCAACTGAACTCCAGGCTCCTTAGCTCCCTTTTCCATACCTGCTTAGGATCATAAAATAATTTGGGTGGGAAGGGACCTTTAAGTTGTTTTATCCAACTCCTCCCTACAATCTTCAACTAGATCAGAAATCTTCAGCGTCCTCTATGATTTCACCCTGAAGTCATGCTCCATGGTATTTCATCACACCACACCCAGTACTTCAACTCTTGGTGGTGCATAGGGACATGTAGTTCCCGTGGAAACAAGGAAATTTTCAGCTTTAAGGTAATGACATCAAAAGCTGGCCCTGGACTTCCTGTTGTCTTATTGGAATGGTACTAACCTGCATTACAAAAATCTAGGTGAAGAATCTAATTGGACATCTGCTCTAATGAAATAACTCCAGAGACCAATATACTGTAGCAAAAAAACAGAAAAAAACCCAGAGGTAGCACAGATTGGTTTCTGTATTAGTAATCACATCCCTTATAATACATCTTAATTACTATGAATTCTGCTACCTGTTTAAGGTTTTCTTTTGCTAAAAATAGGCTTCAAAGTAGTTTCTTCTAGTCAATTCTTTAACTAGTAAAATTACATTAAGATTTGATGGTTCTGTTTATGTTGGGTTGTCCCTGATCTCTTCAGAATTATTAAAAGAAGCTGACAGGAGGCTGGGGAGCACATTGGGTGTTGATACAAGACACTTCCTCTAATTGTCTCTCTCAGGCACTGCTTTTCATCATCCTGTTTGTCTGCCCTTCTGCAGCTGCATGTTTGTCTGACCATTTTTCAATTCAGCAGCTTGTTTTAGGGAAAACAACACATTTTAATTTTAAGGCAAACTTTTACCTTCCAGTCTATTACTTCATCACAGCTGGGGAAATACCTCTGAAGGAACAGTCCACTGCCAAAGGGACTAACTCTAACTTGTAAAAGTATTGAAGCATAACTCATTTGATTATTCACTAATAATTCACAGAAATAACAGTTTTAGGTGAAAAGGGATCTTCCTACACATTTAACTGAATTTCTTTATGATTTCTTTCATCCCAAGTCCAATATGTCAACAAGCTCATTGCCCCTTGCTGGAACCAATGATAAAAAGATCCTTTTTGTTCCATGTTTTGCTGAAACCAGCATTCTTCACTATTTACATCTAGCATGGCAAATTTGAAATCACACAAGATATTGACTGCTATCTTGGCTAAATTAGTCTCTGTTGGTTCCTCTTTCATCTAGTAATTGAGGTACACTCACTTAAAAAGAAATGTTCTACAATCTGCACTGCGAAGTTCACAAAGAAATACCAATTGAGCCCCTAGATGTGAAAAATATTCAGCTTGAAGTACTAACAGTGGCAACATTTTAGCAAACTTACCCAATTATATTAATTTCAGGCAGATTATCAGCATGCATGGATATTAGTTGTGTTATGCTCATGTTAGGATTACACACAACTTCCACAGAAATAGGTGCAGCCATATGTTTCCTTTTGATTAGCTTGTTATCTCTCCACAGCAACTGCATATAGAACTAGCTAAAGTGCTTTCTTCTGGTTGCCTGTCTTCTTTGCATCTGCCTGCTTGAAACCCAGATAGCTTTACTTCCCCCCAGGTCTTGAAAAAACACCATCCCAGCTCCATGGCCAGGTTCAGAAAGGAAAAACAGAAAACATGAAAAGAAAAATATACTGCCACCCATCTGTACGGAAATGCTGTCGCCTTGTAGTCTGCAGGAAAATGCTGAGTCAAAACATCCAGCTGTTACAGCACTTAGTTCCTGAGCTGTTTACACAGCCCACTGCATAATGGCTAACTTTGCTTACAATCACTAAATGTTAATAATAGATGTTACTGAGCTTGTTCTTCCTGAGCATGGGCAGGACCATGGTACACACCTGACAGAGCTTCCTCCCAGGTTTAGCAGCTCCCAGGAGCCACCACTGCTCTGTTGAGAACACTTTTAGCTGCAGACCAAAAAGCCAACATGCTCCTGAACAAGGAAGCCCATATTCAAATCTCAGCAGGCAAAAAGGGATCCAGTCATGATTGGATTCACAATTCCATCTCATCCATGGCATGGATCATAGGCCTTCCCACAGCAGAGAAAGAGAAAACTTCTAAAAGAGTTTCTCATCAGCTCAGAATAAAAATTACAATTTTCACTTACAGTCACTAATATCAATCATTTCATTTCTGTACTTTCTGGCTCAGCAGGATATATTTTCTGCCCCACAGGAATAACAGCCTCCCCAAATCAAGCACAAACTTTGGAGTTCCATGCAGCACAGAAAGCACATCCCCTCTCAATCACCCCAAACCAAATACACGAAGAGAGTTTGTATGCACAAACTTCAGCATAGGAAATGAGCTTTCTCTATTTTTCTTTCATCTTGCAAGTAGAATTAAATTCCTCTTATCTACTGGAATTAGCAAACCACTTGGCAAATAGAGCCTCTAAAACATCCAAGTATCAAGAAATTAGGAAATATATGTTGACATGGAAACAATAATTCTGTTCATCTACAAACCTCCAACTATTAAAAGGAGGAAAAAAACCTATATTCGTGGCATTTTACACTTAAACTCCCACAGAACATTCTTTTTTTAAAAAAAAATAATTTTTTACCATTGACAGGCTAAATCCCCACCTTTCACAGCATTACAGGGGAATTAAAGGAAAAATGGGTACTTCCTTTTATAATTAGGTGAAGGGATTTTTAATTAAAGGTTAACTATTTTCAGCTGCTTGAAGTTTGCAAGTAGAATTAAGGGTTTATTCTTAAGGAAATCTTATAGGTAGCCAGGAAGTAATTACATAATCATATACTGAATAGAGATTGTTTATTATGTTTTTCAGATGGATTTGATATCTCTTTTCCTTCAGAGGACTCTTTTCACAGAGTCACACATCCATCAAGGTTGGAAGAGATCTTGAAGACCATCTAGCCCCATGTTAAGCATTTAGAAAAGGGCATCACTCAAGGCTTTTTCCTGGAATGAGATTTCTTGCTTAGGTTGTCACAGCTTTTATTTTTAAAGCAGAGAAAACTATGTCAGTATATCTAAAACTGTTTATTCTGAGGAGTGGAGTAGAAAGCCACAGCTCCTTGATCTTAAAAAAGAAGGGGGAGGAGCAGCAGCAATGAATATTTGGTTCTGCTTCAATTCCTTCTCCCTTCTGAGGATTCGCATAAATGTGTACTATTTCAAATGTATTTTTATGTTTCTACATACATATTCAAACTCTTTTCTTTACTAGCATGCCAGAGCACTTCTGGGATGAATAAAAAGACTTTCAAGAAAGAAGCACTTACAATCCTTAGCCATACACTGAAACACTTAATTTGCAAAACTGAAATTTTACCCATCTGTTTGGTGATTCTGCTTAGTGATAAAAAGTGCAGGGCCATGAAAGTTTATTTATGGGAGCTTGAATATATGTAGAATACAGATATCTCCTGAGCTAGTTTTGGCGTTGAGAAACTAAATTTTGACTTCCTTAGGCATCCAAAAAGTGGAGAAAGGATATTTCCATATGGATTCAGTAGAAATGAAGGCTTGCTTTTGCCTCTCCTAATGTTCTGTGGAAGAACATGCCCAAAGGAATATCTAGAGGACCAAAACCAATAGATAGCCACCAGGATGGAAATAATCATAGAACTTCAATTTATAATTTTATAAGCTCTGTTCCATTCATTAAGTACAACTTGCTTTAGTGTCAGTAGTTTTCCCTTTGATCAAGGTAGCCCAAAATAGAGTTGGATTTAGCATCTCCAGCCACCAAAATGTCCACAGTAGAGAAAATCCTATAGTGATAACTTTGACTTCAACAAATAACTATAAAAGTCTGCCTTCATATAAAACCAGCAAAATAATTGGAATTTTTCCAAATTACTGCTGCCCTCTAGTTGAGACCTGAAGAAGGGTTCATGTGTCCATTTTTTGTAGCTTTGTCTGTAGATCTAAGTTATCATTTCCAGTAAGAACTTTCCTCTCACATTTATGTTTTTAGACCATTTGGACACAGGTACCAAAACTAAGTATATTAAAAGGTGTTTATAAACATAATAAACACAACAATTTTTGCTTAAGTATCCAGCTTTGTATGCTTGAGATAGTATTTCTTATGAAGAATAAAATCTTTAAAAGGTACAGTGCAACCCTCAGTATTGAGAATTAAGAGGAAAGATTTTCTATTTATCAAGAAAAATCCTAGACATGGAGGAACTTTTGTCAATATGGATCTGAAAATCATGAAAACTCTAGATTTCTAGAGTTTTCATCCTGTGTGAAGTTTGGCTGTGGAACCATCTTACAATTCCATTTTTGGACCTTTGATTAAATCAACTGTACTTGCACTGGCCACCACACACAGTAATGATAAGGTGTGAACGTGGGGGGACATTCTATAAAAAGATTCCCACTAAGTTTAAGGCTATGCAGCTAAACTTAAAAGTTTTAGTAAGCATTGGCACAGTCTGGACTCACTCCATTAAATGCACAGCATTTTTCATGTCTATTAATTATATTCAGTGATATTTTTTTCCGCTTTTTCCCATGCTTGAAAAAAAAGAAGTTTCCTTCTTTTTTTATCTAGTTGACATCTGTGCATATGCTATCCACAATCCCCATGCAAACTTTAGTTCTCGTTTAGGTAGGCTTGGCCTAGGCCATTTCATACAGACTGGGACCTTCCCCTAGTGAAGTCTGGAAAGCAACACTGATAGCACAGGACAGCTTTGATGCAGCTGAGGACACAGAGAGAAGTATCAGTCACAGCTGCATTTTTCTAGGGCCTGATGTCTCAGCAATGTTCACTGCCAGAGTGGGCTGAAAGTTCCTGTAAGCTGTCACACATCTCCCCAGGCAAAGCCTCACTTGCAGACAGTGCTACATGAGAATTTTATCATCTCAGAAGAGTTTATATTCTGCTGGCATGAGGCTGTATTGTATGTTTTTTTTACATGAGAACAGAGTTAGATATGTAGTGTAGGATAAGGAATGGGAAATCAGCACACATCAGTCTGGGCTGCAAAATAGAGTTGGATTGACTCAGGGCCAATGGACTGTAATACCATCTACTTCAAGGGAGAAGCTGTAGCTTCACATAAAGAGTGGTTTCCAAGGAGTCACATTTGCAAGGGATCACAATATGCTTAAGAAGTGTTAACCTCTCTGCAACAAAAGGGACCATATTATCCTTTTTCTTGTTTACTACAGAGAGCACAACATTATTTACATGTTTACTGTCATAAGTACTGATATCAGTGGTTACACAGACTGTGTAACATTGCACTGAAATCCTTGCAAGCTTCATCTGCCATTCCCAAATTAAAATTAAATTTTTGCCAATGTTTCTTGCAAATGTAGTGACTTTTATATTATTCATGCTTTGTTTTGGCTCTTCCCCAAACCCTTCTCTGCATTTGTATCTCTGTACATTTCATTGCTGTAACCTGGGAGTTTGTCATCCTTGTTTATGAATTCTGTATGGGTGCTCATCATTACCTGCTGGACTTCCTGTCATGTGCAGCAGCCTGTGACACTAAAATTTATTTGTTCTGACCAACTTTCCAAAAGCTGACTGCTGACATGAGAGAACAGTCCTTGATTGTCTCACTGTAACAAAGATTTCTTTCATCCTCAGCCATTGTTCCCTTTGATGTTATTTCACGCTTTCTGTTTTCAAAGTTTGCCTGGGAGTTTTATTTGACCTGCTGATCATAATGCATTTAGGTCTGTAATGGGTAATGGATATCTAAGTTATAGCTGCTGATGCAGTGTTTATATTCTTCCCACAGTGTGAGAGGAGCTTTGTATAAAAGTTATTACTGACATCTTGATAGGGCAACTCAAACATCTTAATATAGTGCCATGTTATTATTTCATTATGGCTGCTTCTCACTAATTCATTATTTATAAACACGTGTGCCTCTGGCTCAGTGAGTAGCTGGCAATTTATTCACATACCCACAATCTCATTTAAAGATCCCTGTCTGTTACTCTTCTGGGACTTCAGATTTGCCTTATATTTTATTTACTATCAATGTCATTCCAATGCAACAAACACAGTAAGGTGGTGGAGAGGTAACTCCTGTCACTGTGTGCAAACACAAATGTGGCTGATTTTGGCAACTGCCCCAGTACCAGTAATTCTGTGATATAGTAGTTTTAATGCCAAAAAGCTCATAAGTCGATATGGAATTAGTAATAAAATTAGAGAATTTCAAATCTATTTACAGGACTGTAACCCAGGCAACGTAACCCAGCCCTGAATTCCTAAGAGATATATGACACCAGAAAAATAAAAGTAGAAATGTCTTTAACACACATGTTTAGGGAGCTTTCTTCCCACAAAAGAGAATCAGTAAAAAGCAAAAGAGGGGTCATGACAGAATGTCATGTCAGGTTCTTAATCTTCTGTGATAGAAAAGAATTTCTATTTTTGAATTAATAGAAAAATGACATATTTCTGTAAATTTATAGAATGCATTTGAAGGCTAATTTGCCATTTAAAACATAAGCACTTCAAAATACATTACTATAAATTGCAAGGTTTCTTTTGTCTTCCAGAGGATATAATAGCTGTCAAAAGACAGCAGCTTAGAGTAAAAATCAGTCTATAAAGTAGATTTCTGGCTTAAAAGTAAAAATTACTGAAGATCTTAGGAACTTAAACTCAGTTTTCAGGACTATACAATAGAACTTAATGGCATGAAATACAGAGCTGCACAGTAAGATTTACAAAAGCAGGTCTAATTTATGCAATTTTTTCTGATATTTTTCCATGAGATGTCTATTTAGGACATTTTCAGAAGGGTTTTAACTAATAGCATAGCTGGCACAACTAATTGTCCTTTTAATTTCACTCAAAGTAGGTATTTGACCTGAAAATCTTGTGATCCTGTATCAGCTTTGAACATGAAGCCAAGGGAAAACTTCACCAGGTTAAACAGCTGCTTGGATTTGTAGTCTTCTATGGTCTGGATTAGCATGTCAATCACTTCTAGCAACTGGATGGATGATGGCTTTTTTCACAATTCTTTGTTTTGCTTGTTGTTGTTGTTGTCTGGGTTTTGGTTGGTTTTGTTTGTTTGTTTGTTTGTTTGGGTTGGTTTGGTTTTGGGGTTTTTTTGGAAGAGATAAAGCTTCTGCTTCATTCCCAGTGCAGAAGTCCTCGTTCCTCTCTCTCCCCCTGGACCCTCCATCACTGAGATGCTTCCAAAATATGACCCCTCTCATAGGGCAATGACCTCAAAAACTTTGCAGACAAATAATCAACTAAAAGTAATAATTTTATTGTGCTGGAAGCCCATGACCACCCCATTGCTGGAAACTTCAGAAATATTAGAAACAATTCTTTTTTTTCTTGCTTCAGCTTCACCTTTTTTTTTTTACTGAAGATACACTGTATTAAATTTTTTGTTTTCGTTTAGATTTACAGTGCTCACTCTTTTTAAACTGAAGATATACAATGTTGAATTTTTTGTTTTTCTTTGCATTTACAGGGCTCACTCTTTTTTCCTTTATATGAAACCATATTCCCATACTTGAAGGAAGACACATAAAGATATATTCCCTTATGTGAGGAGGATGCATTTATGAGAACTGGGATGGTTACAAATCCAGTAGATAGTGAAGACTTTATTTTCCTGATACAGCTAATAACATAAAGCAAGACACAAGGGTGTACATAAGAAAGACATACAGTTTAAATGCACATGGACAGTAAAATGCAAAGTTTTTCCATAATATTGTCCAAATAATATTAGTGGAGAAATATTAGAAAATACTTCTATGCTAAAAAGTCAATTTTTCTTGCATAGCATTTTTTAAGCTCCTCCAGAAAAAAAAAAATCAATGCTCTTAAAAGAATTCAGGATGACACTGAGGACATGAAGGAAGAAACAGGATCATCAGGTTTGCCAGGTGCCAATTCAATTTCCAGTAATGACAGAAGTGGTGCAAAGTGCTGACAGGTCAAAGGCTGACTTTTCAGCCTTCTTTGCTATAGCTGAACAAGCTGATTGCTTTCAAAAATGAAAAACAAGAGATGACTGCCCACTAGCCTGAGATTGGTAACAAGAGGCTGAATATTACAGTGCCCCAAAGAGTTTATCTGCCCATTCTCAGGATGGATCATTGTCCTGACAGATTTATTTCCTCTGTGAGACTGGGTGCTCAGTTTTAGATTTTTTAGTGTAAGCCTTCTTGCCAGCTCTTTCTGGATGGTTTCCCTTTGACCTTGAAGCCAACAATTCCACCACACTCTTGCTATCAACCCTTTCCAGCTTCTCAGAGAAGAGAGAGAGCAAGGATAACATCAAATCCAATAGAATTCAGAATAAACTCTGACAATGACTTTTGCCGTAGACCACTCATGCACTGAACTGTGACCTCTTCCCAAGTAATGCTTGTGTCATCTGTGTCATCCATGACACTGAACTATCTCCAAAAGTCATTGAGGCAGTGCTTTTCCCGGGAAAGCTTGGAGAAGATCTTTTTTAGACTGTAGACTTTTAAGTACTGATTACTCCCTGGTTCATTGGATGGAGTAATGGGATCTTACCAGAAGCAGACCATTATTTTTCCAGGAGTTCAGGAGCTTTTAATCAAGCTTGTGGCAGGTGGCAATACCCTAAACAAGGGGAAATTTGAAGTCCCTGGCCTGTTTCTCACAGTGTTCCCTAAGATCTGGCACTGTGTAGGCACTTTGAGCATTTGTGTAGTAACCTCAGCCTTTCAGTTGTCCCTATGACTGGTAGAGAAAACTTCCAAAATCCTCTGTGGTCCTGGGTTTCTCAGTGCAATAAATTACCAAAGGCTTTAGCATGCATTCTCCTTTTGCACTGCCACCCAGCAGAAGGGTCAAACTGTCTTTTAGCAGCCTTCAAGCCCAAGGCAGTTTCCTCTTCATTACCTCCAATAAGGATTGCACACCCACCACGTTCAAGGCAAGAATTCTGTCTAATTTAGCTTTTAAAGCAATGCTTATGCATAGCCACAGGGTTAGTATCACTAACATCACTCAGAGACTGCTCTGAAATCATGATGATTATTATATGCAAAGATACTTCATGATTAAAACCAAAGTTGATAATCAAACAATAAAACTCCTGAACAAATGACAGAAAGTGACAGAAAGCAGCATTGGTACTGAAGTTACAAGTTACCCATTTTAAGGGGTGACTAACTAGAGTAGGAGTGAAGGATGGAATCTGACAGAGCAGTGTAAACTCGTAAGTGACACAGACAAAGTGAACAGGGAATTATATGTTTGCTCTCTCTTCTACTACAAGAATGAGCAGGTATCAAGTAAAAATAGCAAACAGCAGGTTCAAAACAACAGCAGATAGTTCTTCACACCAGGCAGCTCAGCTGTGAAATTCCCTGCACAGGATGCTGCAGTTGTCTGAAGCATGCATGGTTTCAAGCTACAACTGGACCAGATGACAAAAGAAAATCTGTGGAAGATTCTTCAAAACAAAGAACACACATCTGGCTCAGGAAATCCCCTCAGCAGATACCCACTGATGGAGGCTGTCAGGAATGGGATACTTGTTTGGATTGTCTGATCCTGTGGCTGCTTGGATTGCAGGTCCACATTCTTCCTGATGGCAGTGATTATGTCCAGGGGTTCCCCACTCACATCAGACAAATGACTTAAGAGCCATAGGGCACCACTACACTTACACAACATCAAGGAAATGATTCCCTATCAAACTGTGCCGTGTAAAGGCTGCTACAGAGCTCGTCGTGCTTCAGGTTCAGGGGTAGGTTGGGAAAGCTGTGTAGGTTTTATGCTTACAACTGTTAATTAAGTTGTAACTTTTAGACAACTGTCAGTGGAACAGAGAGTAATCAGCAGACTGATGTTAATGCAAAGCGAGTCTTCACACCCCTATTTCCTCATGCTGTTAGTGTAACTCCAAGCTGCCCTGAGCCCAGTCTGAAATAAGCATCAGAGCAGCTGTGCAGTACAGGATGCTTATGCAACCACGCTGGCTGCTTTTGTGTTGGTTAAAACAGATGTTAGGGTTTCTTTTTTTTTTAAAAAAAAAAATAATTCTCACAGAAATAAAATAGATTTTCAGACTGCTGAAATACTGAATAATCTGTATTTAATAAACAAATGGCTTTAACAATAATTGTGTGCCCTTGTACTTTCAAATCCAAAATATCAGTGAAAGTTCACCTGATACAGAAAGCACTGCCTGCCCCTGCTGAACGCCCAGACTCGGTGCCAACACCTTCCGTGCGGTGCAGCGCTGCCTGGGAGCCTGGGCTGCGCCGAGGAACAGCGCGAGCATCCTCATCGTCACCGCCCGGGCGCTCCGGGGACATGCCGGAGCACCTGTGCACCTCATTGCTTTGCTCGGGCATCACACGAGCCGAGCACAAGTGGGACAGGAAAATGCAGAGGAGGATCTCAGCCGCAGGGCGAAGGCCCGGACGGAGCGGTGGCGGCCGGCAGGTGGGAGCGGGCTGCGGCTCCAGCCGAGACCTGGGGGGAAGTTTCTGCGGGGCGGGGGTGCCGCAGCAGCTCTGCCCGCAGAAGCGGCGGGGCCGGAGCCTCTCCCGGCCGCAGCAAGGCACGGAGGGGGATGTAGTCTGCGGGTGGTGGCGCGGGGCTGCCTACACTTCCCAAGGTGCCGCCGTGCCGTGCCGTG